>WSYQ01001571.1:0-32647 GCA_011426435.1 Lysiphlebus fabarum
ATCTTGTAGAGCATCAAAAAAGAATGATTTATGAATTTTTTGAGAATTTTCCTCAGTTCAGTTTACGAGTATGAAAGACCACATTGACCAAAATTCAAGTAAATGGACTTGTCATTGTTCAAAAATTTTTTAGAGAAATCTTTATCGTGTTTTTTTTTTTCTATCTTGTAGAGCATCAAAAAAGAATGATTTATGAATTTTTTGAGAATTTTCCTCAATTCAGTTTACGAGTATGAAAGACCACATTGACCAAAATTCAAGTAAATCGACTTGTCATTGTTCAAAAATTTTTTAGAGAAATCTTTATCGTGTTTTTTTTTTTCTATCTTGTAGAGCATCAAAAAAGAATGATTTATGAATTTTTTGAGAATTTTCCTCAATTCAGTTTACGAGTATGAAAGACCACATTGACCAAAATTCAAGTAAATGGACTTGTCATTGTTCAAAAATTTTTTAGAGAAATCTTTATCGTGTTTTTTTTTTTCTATCTTGTAGAGCATCAAAAAAGAATGATTTATGAATTTTTTGAGAATTTTCCTCAATTCAGTTTACGAGTATGAAAGACCACATTGACCAAAATTCAAGTAAATGGACTTGTCATTGTTCAAAAATTTTTTAGAGAAATCTTTATCGTGTTTTTTTTTTTCTATCTTGTAGAGCATCAAAAAAGAATGATTTATGAATTTTTTGAGAATTTTCCTCAATTCAGTTTACGAGTATGAAAGACCACATTGACCAAAATTCAAGTAAATCGACTTGTCATTGTTCAAAAATTTTTTAGAGAAATCTTTATCGTGTTTTTTTTTTTCTATCTTGTAGAGCATCAAAAAAGAATGATTTATGAATTTTTTGAGAATTTTCCTCAATTCAGTTTACGAGTATGAAAGACCACATTGACCAAAATTCAAGTAAATCGACTTGTCATTGTTCAAAAATTTTTTAGAGAAATCTTTATCGTGTTTTTTTTTTTCTATCCTGTAGAGCATCAAAAAAGAATGATTTATGAATTTTTTGAGAATTTTCCTCAATTCAGTTTACGAGTATGAAATACCGAATTGACCATAATTCAAGTAAATGGACTTGTCATTTTTCAAAAATTTTTTAGAGAAATCTTTATCGTTTTTTTTCATTTTTCTATCTTGTAGAGCATCAAAAAATAAACATTCTGTGATTTTTGAAAATCTTTTTGAACTCTAGATCAAGAGTTCGAGATAGTGCAAACACCTCAAATTCATATAAATAGACTTGTCATTGGTAGAAAATTTCCTAGAGGCTTTGACATAAATTTTTTTTTTTTTTATTTCTATTTTTTTAAACGCGATAGAAACATCAAGAAAATACTTTTACAATATGCTCTGACTATGTCTACACCAATAAGAACTACCTGGAGTCGTAAAATTGAAAACGACTACTTCCAGTTGCCCCAAGTTAGGACATTTTTCCAGAAATAGCGTTTTTTTAAAAAAAGATCTTTATCGTGTTTTTTTTTTTCTATCTTGTAGAGCATCAAAAAAGAATGATTTATGAATTTTTTGAGAATTTTCCTCAATTCAGTTTACGAGTATGAAAGACCACATTGACCAAAATTCAAGTAAATCGACTTGTCATTGTTCAAAAATTTTTTAGAGAAATCTTTATCGTGTTTTTTTTTTTCTATCTTGTAGAGCATCAAAAAAGAATGATTTATGAATTTTTTGAGAATTTTCCTCAATTCAGTTTACGAGTATGAAAGACCACATTGACCAAAATTCAAGTAAATCGACTTGTCATTGTTCAAAAATTTTTTAGAGAAATCTTTATCGTGTTTTTTTTTTTCTATCTTGTAGAGCATCAAAAAAGAATGATTTATGAATTTTTTGAGAATTTTCCTCAATTCAGTTTACGAGTATGAAAGACCACATTGACCAAAATTCAAGTAAATGGACTTGTCATTGTTCAAAAATTTTTTAGAGAAATCTTTATCGTGTTTTTTTTTTTCTATCTTGTAGAGCATCAAAAAAGAATGATTTATGAATTTTTTGAGAATTTTCCTCAATTCAGTTTACGAGTATGAAAGACCACATTGACCAAAATTCAAGTAAATCGACTTGTCATTGTTCAAAAATTTTTTAGAGAAATCTTTATCGTGTTTTTTTTTTCTATCTTGTAGAGCATCAAAAAAGAATGATTTATGAATTTTTTGAGAATTTTCCTCAATTCAGTTTACGAGTATGAAAGACCACATTGACCAAAATTCAAGTAAATGGACTTGTCATTGTTCAAAAATTTTTTAGAGAAATCTTTATCGTGTTTTTTTTTTTCTATCTTGTAGAGCATCAAAAAAGAATGATTTATGAATTTTTTGAGAATTTTCCTCAATTCAGTTTACGAGTATGAAAGACCACATTGACCAAAATTCAAGTAAATGGACTTGTCATTGTTCAAAAATTTTTTAGAGAAATCTTTATCGTGTTTTTTTTTTTCTATCTTGTAGAGCATCAAAAAAGAATGATTTATGAATTTTTTGAGAATTTTCCTCAATTCAGTTTACGAGTATGAAAGACCACATTGACCAAAATTCAAGTAAATGGACTTGTCATTGTTCAAAAATTTTTTAGAGAAATCTTTATCGTGTTTTTTTTTTCTATCTTGTAGAGCATCAAAAAAGAATGATTTATGAATTTTTTGAGAATTTTCCTCAATTCAGTTTACGAGTATGAAAGACCACATTGACCAAAATTCAAGTAAATGGACTTGTCATTGTTCAAAAATTTTTTAGAGAAATCTTTATCGTGTTTTTTTTTTTCTATCTTGTAGAGCATCAAAAAAGAATGATTTATGAATTTTTTGAGAATTTTCCTCAATTCAGTTTACGAGTATGAAAGACCACATTGACCAAAATTCAAGTAAATCGACTTGTCATTGTTCAAAAATTTTTTAGAGAAATCTTTATCGTGTTTTTTTTTTTCTATCCTGTAGAGCATCAAAAAAGAATGATTTATGAATTTTTTGAGAATTTTCCTCAATTCAGTTTACGAGTATGAAAGACCGAATTGACCAAAATTCAAGTAAATGGACTTGTCATTTTTCAAAAATTTTTTAGAGAAATCTTTATCGTGTTTTTCTTTTTTCTATCTTGTAGAGCATCAAAAAATAAACATTCTGTGATTTTTAAAAATCTTTTTAAACTCTAGATCAAGAGTTCGAGATAGTGCAAACACCTCAAATTCATATAAATAGACTTGTCATTGGTAGAAAATTTCCTAGAGGCTTTGACATAAATTTTTTTTTTTTTTATTTCTATTTTTTTAAACGCGATAGAAACATCGAGAAAAAACTTTTACAATATGCTCTGACTATGTCTACACCAATAAGAACTACCTGGAGTCGTAAAATTGAAAACGACTACTTCCAGTTGCCCCAAGTTAGGACATTTTTCCAGAAATAGCGTTTTTTTAAAAAAAGATCTTTATCGTGTTTTTTTTTTTCTATCTTGTAGAGCATCAAAAAAGAATGATTTATGAATTTTTTGAGAATTTTCCTCAATTCAGTTTACGAGTATGAAAGACCACATTGACCAAAATTCAAGTAAATCGACTTGTCATTGTTCAAAAATTTTTTAGAGAAATCTTTATCGTGTTTTTTTTTTTCTATCTTGTAGAGCATCAAAAAAGAATGATTTATGAATTTTTTGAGAATTTTCCTCAATTCAGTTTACGAGTATGAAAGACCACATTGACCAAAATTCAAGTAAATGGACTTGTCATTGTTCAAAAATTTTTTAGAGAAATCTTTATCGTGTTTTTTTTTCTATCTTGTAGAGCATCAAAAAAGAATGATTTATGAATTTTTTGAGAATTTTCCTCAATTCAGTTTACGAGTATGAAAGACCACATTGACCAAAATTCAAGTGAATGGACTTGTCATTGTTCAAAAATTTTTTAGAGAAATCTTTATCGTGTTTTTTTTTTTATCTTGTAGAGCATCAAAAAAGAATGATTTATGAATTTTTTGAGAATTTTCCTCAATTCAGTTTACGAGTATGAAAGACCACATTGACCAAAATTCAAGTAAATCGACTTGTCATTGTTCAAAAATTTTTTAGAGAAATCTTTATCGTGTTTTTTTTTTTCTATCCTGTAGAGCATCAAAAAAGAATGATTTATGAATTTTTTGAGAATTTTCCTCAATTCAGTTTACGAGTATGAAAGACCGAATTGACCAAAATTCAAGTAAATGGACTTGTCATTTTTCAAAAATTTTTTAGAGAAATCTTTATCGTGTTTTTCTTTTTTCTATCTTGTAGAGCATCAAAAAATAAACATTCTGTGATTTTTAAAAATCTTTTTAAACTCTAGATCAAGAGTTCGAGATAGTGCAAACACCTCAAATTCATATAAATAGACTTGTCATTGGTAGAAAATTTCCTAGAGGCTTTGACATAAATTTTTTTTTTTTTTATTTCTATTTTTTTAAACGCGATAGAAAAATCAAGAAAATACTTTTACAATATGCTCTGACTAAGTCTACACCAATAAGAACTACCTGGAGTCGTAAAATTGAAAACGACTACTTCCAGTTGCCCCAAGTTAGGACATTTTTCCAGAAATAGCGTTTTTATAAAAAAAGATCTTTATCGTGTTTTTTTTTTTCTATCTTGTAGAGCATCAAAAAAGAATGATTTATGAATTTTTTGAGAATTTTCCTCAATTCAGTTTACGAGTATGAAAGACCACATTGACCAAAATTCAAGTAAATGGACTTGTCATTGTTCAAAAATTTTTTAGAGAAATCTTTATCGTGTTTTTTTTTTCTATCTTGTAGAGCATCAAAAAAGAATGATTTATGAATTTTTTGAGAATTTTCCTCAATTCAGTTTACGAGTATGAAAGACCACATTGACCAAAATTCAAGTAAATCGACTTGTCATTGTTCAAAAATTTTTTAGAGAAATCTTTATCGTGTTTTTTTTTTTCTATCTTGTAGAGCATCAAAAAAGAATGATTTATGAATTTTTTGAGAATTTTCCTCAATTCAGTTTACGAGTATGAAAGACCACATTGACCAAAATTCAAGTAAATCGACTTGTCATTGTTCAAAAATTTTTTAGAGAAATCTTTATCGTGTTTTTTTTTTTCTATCCTGTAGAGCATCAAAAAAGAATGATTTATGAATTTTTTGAGAATTTTCCTCAATTCAGTTTACGAGTATGAAATACCGAATTGACCATAATTCAAGTAAATGGACTTGTCATTTTTCAAAAATTTTTTAGAGAAATCTTTATCGTTTTTTTTCATTTTTCTATCTTGTAGAGCATCAAAAAATAAACATTCTGTGATTTTTGAAAATCTTTTTGAACTCTAGATCAAGAGTTCGAGATAGTGCAAACACCTCAAATTCATATAAATAGACTTGTCATTGGTAGAAAATTTCCTAGAGGCTTTGACATAAATTTTTTTTTTTTTTATTTCTATTTTTTTAAACGCGATAGAAACATCAAGAAAATACTTTTACAATATGCTCTGACTATGTCTACACCAATAAGAACTACCTGGAGTCGTAAAATTGAAAACGACTACTTCCAGTTGCCCCAAGTTAGGACATTTTTCCAGAAATAGCGTTTTTTTAAAAAAAGATCTTTATCGTGTTTTTTTTTTTCTATCTTGTAGAGCATCAAAAAAGAATGATTTATGAATTTTTTGAGAATTTTCCTCAATTCAGTTTACGAGTATGAAAGACCACATTGACCAAAATTCAAGTAAATCGACTTGTCATTGTTCAAAAATTTTTTAGAGAAATCTTTATCGTGTTTTTTTTTTTCTATCTTGTAGAGCATCAAAAAAGAATGATTTATGAATTTTTTGAGAATTTTCCTCAATTCAGTTTACGAGTATGAAAGACCACATTGACCAAAATTCAAGTAAATCGACTTGTCATTGTTCAAAAATTTTTTAGAGAAATCTTTATCGTGTTTTTTTTTTTCTATCTTGTAGAGCATCAAAAAAGAATGATTTATGAATTTTTTGAGAATTTTCCTCAATTCAGTTTACGAGTATGAAAGACCACATTGACCAAAATTCAAGTAAATGGACTTGTCATTGTTCAAAAATTTTTTAGAGAAATCTTTATCGTGTTTTTTTTTTTCTATCTTGTAGAGCATCAAAAAAGAATGATTTATGAATTTTTTGAGAATTTTCCTCAATTCAGTTTACGAGTATGAAAGACCACATTGACCAAAATTCAAGTAAATGGACTTGTCATTGTTCAAAAATTTTTTAGAGAAATCTTTATCGTGTTTTTTTTTTTCTATCTTGTAGAGCATCAAAAAAGAATGATTTATGAATTTTTTGAGAATTTTCCTCAATTCAGTTTACGAGTATGAAAGACCACATTGACCAAAATTCAAGTAAATCGACTTGTCATTGTTCAAAAATTTTTTAGAGAAATCTTTATCGTGTTTTTTTTTTTCTATCCTGTAGAGCATCAAAAAAGAATGATTTATGAATTTTTTGAGAATTTTCCTCAATTCAGTTTACGAGTATGAAAGACCGAATTGACCAAAATTCAAGTAAATGGACTTGTCATTTTTCAAAAATTTTTTAGAGAAATCTTTATCGTGTTTTTCTTTTTTCTATCTTGTAGAGCATCAAAAAATAAACATTCTGTGATTTTTAAAAATCTTTTTAAACTCTAGATCAAGAGTTCGAGATAGTGCAAACACCTCAAATTCATATAAATAGACTTGTCATTGGTAGAAAATTTCCTAGAGGCTTTGACATAAATTTTTTTTTTTTTTATTTCTATTTTTTTAAACGCGATAGAAAAATCAAGAAAATACTTTTACAATATGCTCTGACTAAGTCTACACCAATAAGAACTACCTGGAGTCGTAAAATTGAAAACGACTACTTCCAGTTGCCCCAAGTTAGGACATTTTTCCAGAAATAGCGTTTTTATAAAAAAAGATCTTTATCGTGTTTTTTTTTTTCTATCTTGTAGAGCATCAAAAAAGAATGATTTATGAATTTTTTGAGAATTTTCCTCAATTCAGTTTACGAGTATGAAAGACCACATTGACCAAAATTCAAGTAAATGGACTTGTCATTGTTCAAAAATTTTTTAGAGAAATCTTTATCGTGTTTTTTTTTTTCTATCTTGTAGAGCATCAAAAAAGAATGATTTATGAATTTTTTGAGAATTTTCCTCAATTCAGTTTACGAGTATGAAAGACCACATTGACCAAAATTCAAGTAAATCGACTTGTCATTGTTCAAAAATTTTTTAGAGAAATCTTTATCGTGTTTTTTTTTTTCTATCTTGTAGAGCATCAAAAAAGAATGATTTATGAATTTTTTGAGAATTTTCCTCAATTCAGTTTACGAGTATGAAAGACCACATTGACCAAAATTCAAGTAAATCGACTTGTCATTGTTCAAAAATTTTTTAGAGAAATCTTTATCGTGTTTTTTTTTTTCTATCTTGTAGAGCATCAAAAAAGAATGATTTATGAATTTTTTGAGAATTTTCCTCAATTCAGTTTACGAGTATGAAAGACCACATTGACCAAAATTCAAGTGAATGGACTTGTCATTGTTCAAAAATTTTTTAGAGAAATCTTTATCGTGTTTTTTTTTCTATCTTGTAGAGCATCAAAAAAGAATGATTTATGAATTTTTTGAGAATTTTCCTCAATTCAGTTTACGAGTATGAAAGACCACATTGACCAAAATTCAAGTAAATGGACTTGTCATTGTTCAAAAATTTTTTAGAGAAATCTTTATCGTGTTTTTTTTTCTATCTTGTAGAGCATCAAAAAAGAATGATTTATGAATTTTTTGAGAATTTTCCTCAATTCAGTTTACGAGTATGAAAGACCACATTGACCAAAATTCAAGTAAATCGACTTGTCATTGTTCAAAAATTTTTTAGAGAAATCTTTATCGTGTTTTTTTTTTTCTATCCTGTAGAGCATCAAAAAAGAATGATTTATGAATTTTTTGAGAATTTTCCTCAATTCAGTTTACGAGTATGAAAGACCGAATTGACCAAAATTCAAGTAAATGGACTTGTCATTTTTCAAAAATTTTTTAGAGAAATCTTTATCGTGTTTTTCTTTTTTCTATCTTGTAGAGCATCAAAAAATAAACATTCTGTGATTTTTAAAAATCTTTTTAAACTCTAGATCAAGAGTTCGAGATAGTGCAAACACCTCAAATTCATATAAATAGACTTGTCATTGGTAGAAAATTTCCTAGAGGCTTTGACATAAATTTTTTTTTTTTTTATTTCTATTTTTTTAAACGCGATAGAAAAATCAAGAAAATACTTTTACAATATGCTCTGACTAAGTCTACACCAATAAGAACTACCTGGAGTCGTAAAATTGAAAACGACTACTTCCAGTTGCCCCAAGTTAGGACATTTTTCCAGAAATAGCGTTTTTTTAAAAAAAGATCTTTATCGTGTTTTTTTTTTTCTATCTTGTAGAGCATCAAAAAAGAATGATTTATGAATTTTTTGAGAATTTTCCTCAATTCAGTTTACGAGTATGAAAGACCACATTGACCAAAATTCAAGTAAATGGACTTGTCATTGTTCAAAAATTTTTTAGAGAAATCTTTATCGTGTTTTTTTTTTTTATCTTGTAGAGCATCAAAAAAGAATGATTTATGAATTTTTTGAGAATTTTCCTCAATTCAGTTTACGAGTATGAAAGACCACATTGACCAAAATTCAAGTAAATCGACTTGTCATTGTTCAAAAATTTTTTAGAGAAATCTTTATCGTGTTTTTCTTTTTTCTATCTTGTAGAGCATCAAAAAATAAACATTCTGTGATTTTTAAAAATCTTTTTAAACTCTAGATCAAGAGTTCGAGATAGTGCAAACACCTCAAATTCATATAAATAGACTTGTCATTGGTAGAAAATTTCCTAGAGGCTTTGACATAAATTTTTTTTTTTTTTATTTCTATTTTTTTAAACGCGATAGAAACATCGAGAAAAAACTTTTACAATATGCTCTGACTATGTCTACACCAATAAGAACTACCTGGAGTCGTAAAATTGAAAACGACTACTTCCAGTTGCCCCAAGTTAGGACATTTTTCCAGAAATAGCGTTTTTTTAAAAAAAGATCTTTATCGTGTTTTTTTTTTTCTATCTTGTAGAGCATCAAAAAAGAATGATTTATGAATTTTTTGAGAATTTTCCTCAATTCAGTTTACGAGTATGAAAGACCACATTGACCAAAATTCAAGTAAATCGACTTGTCATTGTTCAAAAATTTTTTAGAGAAATCTTTATCGTGTTTTTTTTTTTCTATCTTGTAGAGCATCAAAAAAGAATGATTTATGAATTTTTTGAGAATTTTCCTCAATTCAGTTTACGAGTATGAAAGACCACATTGACCAAAATTCAAGTAAATGGACTTGTCATTGTTCAAAAATTTTTTAGAGAAATCTTTATCGTGTTTTTTTTTTTCTATCTTGTAGAGCATCAAAAAAGAATGATTTATGAATTTTTTGAGAATTTTCCTCAATTCAGTTTACGAGTATGAAAGACCACATTGACCAAAATTCAAGTAAATGGACTTGTCATTGTTCAAAAATTTTTTAGAGAAATCTTTATCGTGTTTTTTTTTTTCTATCTTGTAGAGCATCAAAAAAGAATGATTTATGAATTTTTTGAGAATTTTCCTCAATTCAGTTTACGAGTATGAAAGACCACATTGACCAAAATTCAAGTAAATCGACTTGTCATTGTTCAAAAATTTTTTAGAGAAATCTTTATCGTGTTTTTTTTTTTCTATCTGTAGAGCATCAAAAAAGAATGATTTATGAATTTTTTGAGAATTTTCCTCAATTCAGTTTACGAGTATGAAAGACCGAATTGACCAAAATTCAAGTAAATGGACTTGTCATTTTTCAAAAATTTTTTAGAGAAATCTTTATCGTGTTTTTCTTTTTTCTATCTTGTAGAGCATCAAAAAATAAACATTCTGTGATTTTTAAAAATCTTTTTAAACTCTAGATCAAGAGTTCGAGATAGTGCAAACACCTCAAATTCATATAAATAGACTTGTCATTGGTAGAAAATTTCCTAGAGGCTTTGACATAAATTTTTTTTTTTTTTATTTCTATTTTTTTAAACGCGATAGAAAAATCAAGAAAATACTTTTACAATATGCTCTGACTAAGTCTACACCAATAAGAACTACCTGGAGTCGTAAAATTGAAAACGACTACTTCCAGTTGCCCCAAGTTAGGACATTTTTCCAGAAATAGCGTTTTTATAAAAAAAGATCTTTATCGTGTTTTTTTTTTCTATCTTGTAGAGCATCAAAAAAGAATGATTTATGAATTTTTTGAGAATTTTCCTCAATTCAGTTTACGAGTATGAAAGACCACATTGACCAAAATTCAAGTAAATGGACTTGTCATTGTTCAAAAATTTTTTAGAGAAATCTTTATCGTGTTTTTTTTTTTCTATCTTGTAGAGCATCAAAAAAGAATGATTTATGAATTTTTTGAGAATTTTCCTCAATTCAGTTTACGAGTATGAAAGACCACATTGACCAAAATTCAAGTAAATGGACTTGTCATTGTTCAAAAATTTTTTAGAGAAATCTTTATCGTGTTTTTTTTTTTCTATCTTGTAGAGCATCAAAAAAGAATGATTTATGAATTTTTTGAGAATTTTCCTCAATTCAGTTTACGAGTATGAAAGACCACATTGACCAAAATTCAAGTAAATCGACTTGTCATTGTTCAAAAATTTTTTAGAGAAATCTTTATCGTGTTTTTTTTTTTCTATCCTGTAGAGCATCAAAAAAGAATGATTTATGAATTTTTTGAGAATTTTCCTCAATTCAGTTTACGAGTATGAAATACCGAATTGACCATAATTCAAGTAAATGGACTTGTCATTTTTCAAAAATTTTTTAGAGAAATCTTTATCGTTTTTTTTCATTTTTCTATCTTGTAGAGCATCAAAAAATAAACATTCTGTGATTTTTGAAAATCTTTTTGAACTCTAGATCAAGAGTTCGAGATAGTGCAAACACCTCAAATTCATATAAATAGACTTGTCATTGGTAGAAAATTTCCTAGAGGCTTTGACATAAATTTTTTTTTTTTTTATTTCTATTTTTTTAAACGCGATAGAAACATCAAGAAAATACTTTTACAATATGCTCTGACTATGTCTACACCAATAAGAACTACCTGGAGTCGTAAAATTGAAAACGACTACTTCCAGTTGCCCCAAGTTAGGACATTTTTCCAGAAATAGCGTTTTTTTAAAAAAAGATCTTTATCGTGTTTTTTTTTTTCTATCTTGTAGAGCATCAAAAAAGAATGATTTATGAATTTTTTGAGAATTTTCCTCAATTCAGTTTACGAGTATGAAAGACCACATTGACCAAAATTCAAGTAAATCGACTTGTCATTGTTCAAAAATTTTTTAGAGAAATCTTTATCGTGTTTTTTTTTTTCTATCTTGTAGAGCATCAAAAAAGAATGATTTATGAATTTTTTGAGAATTTTCCTCAATTCAGTTTACGAGTATGAAAGACCACATTGACCAAAATTCAAGTAAATGGACTTGTCATTGTTCAAAAATTTTTTAGAGAAATCTTTATCGTGTTTTTTTTTTTCTATCTTGTAGAGCATCAAAAAAGAATGATTTATGAATTTTTTGAGAATTTTCCTCAATTCAGTTTACGAGTATGAAAGACCACATTGACCAAAATTCAAGTAAATGGACTTGTCATTGTTCAAAAATTTTTTAGAGAAATCTTTATCGTGTTTTTTTTTTTCTATCTTGTAGAGCATCAAAAAAGAATGATTTATGAATTTTTTGAGAATTTTCCTCAATTCAGTTTACGAGTATGAAAGACCACATTGACCAAAATTCAAGTAAATGGACTTGTCATTGTTCAAAAATTTTTTAGAGAAATCTTTATCGTGTTTTTTTTTTTCTATCTTGTAGAGCATCAAAAAAGAATGATTTATGAATTTTTTGAGAATTTTCCTCAATTCAGTTTACGAGTATGAAAGACCACATTGACCAAAATTCAAGTAAATCGACTTGTCATTGTTCAAAAATTTTTTAGAGAAATCTTTATCGTGTTTTTTTTTTTCTATCCTGTAGAGCATCAAAAAAGAATGATTTATGAATTTTTTGAGAATTTTCCTCAATTCAGTTTACGAGTATGAAAGACCGAATTGACCAAAATTCAAGTAAATGGACTTGTCATTTTTCAAAAATTTTTTAGAGAAATCTTTATCGTGTTTTTCTTTTTTCTATCTTGTAGAGCATCAAAAAATAAACATTCTGTGATTTTTAAAAATCTTTTTAAACTCTAGATCAAGAGTTCGAGATAGTGCAAACACCTCAAATTCATATAAATAGACTTGTCATTGGTAGAAAATTTCCTAGAGGCTTTGACATAAATTTTTTTTTTTTTTATTTCTATTTTTTTAAACGCGATAGAAAAATCAAGAAAATACTTTTACAATATGCTCTGACTAAGTCTACACCAATAAGAACTACCTGGAGTCGTAAAATTGAAAACGACTACTTCCAGTTGCCCCAAGTTAGGACATTTTTCCAGAAATAGCGTTTTTATAAAAAAAGATCTTTATCGTGTTTTTTTTTTTCTATCTTGTAGAGCATCAAAAAAGAATGATTTATGAATTTTTTGAGAATTTTCCTCAATTCAGTTTACGAGTATGAAAGACCACATTGACCAAAATTCAAGTAAATGGACTTGTCATTGTTCAAAAATTTTTTAGAGAAATCTTTATCGTGTTTTTTTTTTTTATCTTGTAGAGCATCAAAAAAGAATGATTTATGAATTTTTTGAGAATTTTCCTCAATTCAGTTTACGAGTATGAAAGACCACATTGACCAAAATTCAAGTAAATGGACTTGTCATTGTTCAAAAATTTTTTAGAGAAATCTTTATCGTGTTTTTTTTTTTCTATCTTGTAGAGCATCAAAAAAGAATGATTTATGAATTTTTTGAGAATTTTCCTCAATTCAGTTTACGAGTATGAAAGACCACATTGACCAAAATTCAAGTAAATCGACTTGTCATTGTTCAAAAATTTTTTAGAGAAATCTTTATCGTGTTTTTTTTTTTCTATCTTGTAGAGCATCAAAAAAGAATGATTTATGAATTTTTTGAGAATTTTCCTCAATTCAGTTTACGAGTATGAAAGACCACATTGACCAAAATTCAAGTAAATCGACTTGTCATTGTTCAAAAATTTTTTAGAGAAATCTTTATCGTGTTTTTTTTTTTCTATCCTGTAGAGCATCAAAAAAGAATGATTTATGAATTTTTTGAGAATTTTCCTCAATTCAGTTTACGAGTATGAAAGACCGAATTGACCAAAATTCAAGTAAATGGACTTGTCATTTTTCAAAAATTTTTTAGAGAAATCTTTATCGTGTTTTTCTTTTTTCTATCTTGTAGAGCATCAAAAAATAAACATTCTGTGATTTTTAAAAATCTTTTTAAACTCTAGATCAAGAGTTCGAGATAGTGCAAACACCTCAAATTCATATAAATAGACTTGTCATTGGTAGAAAATTTCCTAGAGGCTTTGACATAAATTTTTTTTTTTTTTATTTCTATTTTTTTAAACGCGATAGAAAAATCAAGAAAATACTTTTACAATATGCTCTGACTAAGTCTACACCAATAAGAACTACCTGGAGTCGTAAAATTGAAAACGACTACTTCCAGTTGCCCCAAGTTAGGACATTTTTCCAGAAATAGCGTTTTTATAAAAAAAGATCTTTATCGTGTTTTTTTTTTTCTATCTTGTAGAGCATCAAAAAAGAATGATTTATGAATTTTTTGAGAATTTTCCTCAATTCAGTTTACGAGTATGAAAGACCACATTGACCAAAATTCAAGTAAATGGACTTGTCATTGTTCAAAAATTTTTTAGAGAAATCTTTATCGTGTTTTTTTTTTTTATCTTGTAGAGCATCAAAAAAGAATGATTTATGAATTTTTTGAGAATTTTCCTCAATTCAGTTTACGAGTATGAAAGACCACATTGACCAAAATTCAAGTAAATCGACTTGTCATTGTTCAAAAATTTTTTAGAGAAATCTTTATCGTGTTTTTCTTTTTTCTATCTTGTAGAGCATCAAAAAATAAACATTCTGTGATTTTTAAAAATCTTTTTAAAATCTAGATCAAGAGTTCGAGATAGTGCAAACACCTCAAATTCATATAAATAGACTTGTCATTGGTAGAAAATTTCCTAGAGGCTTTGACATAAATTTTTTTTTTTTTTATTTCTATTTTTTTAAACGCGATAGAAACATCGAGAAAAAACTTTTACAATATGCTCTGACTATGTCTACACCAATAAGAACTACCTGGAGTCGTAAAATTGAAAACGACTACTTCCAGTTGCCCCAAGTTAGGACATTTTTCCAGAAATAGCGTTTTTTTAAAAAAAGATCTTTATCGTGTTTTTTTTTTTCTATCTTGTAGAGCATCAAAAAAGAATGATTTATGAATTTTTTGAGAATTTTCCTCAATTCAGTTTACGAGTATGAAAGACCACATTGACCAAAATTCAAGTAAATCGACTTGTCATTGTTCAAAAATTTTTTAGAGAAATCTTTATCGTGTTTTTTTTTTTCTATCTTGTAGAGCATCAAAAAAGAATGATTTATGAATTTTTTGAGAATTTTCCTCAATTCAGTTTACGAGTATGAAAGACCACATTGACCAAAATTCAAGTAAATGGACTTGTCATTGTTCAAAAATTTTTTAGAGAAATCTTTATCGTGTTTTTTTTTTTCTATCTTGTAGAGCATCAAAAAAGAATGATTTATGAATTTTTTGAGAATTTTCCTCAATTCAGTTTACGAGTATGAAAGACCACATTGACCAAAATTCAAGTAAATGGACTTGTCATTGTTCAAAAATTTTTTAGAGAAATCTTTATCGTGTTTTTTTTTTTCTATCTTGTAGAGCATCAAAAAAGAATGATTTATGAATTTTTTGAGAATTTTCCTCAATTCAGTTTACGAGTATGAAAGACCACATTGACCAAAATTCAAGTAAATCGACTTGTCATTGTTCAAAAATTTTTTAGAGAAATCTTTATCGTGTTTTTTTTTTTCTATCTGTAGAGCATCAAAAAAGAATGATTTATGAATTTTTTGAGAATTTTCCTCAATTCAGTTTACGAGTATGAAAGACCGAATTGACCAAAATTCAAGTAAATGGACTTGTCATTTTTCAAAAATTTTTTAGAGAAATCTTTATCGTGTTTTTCTTTTTTCTATCTTGTAGAGCATCAAAAAATAAACATTCTGTGATTTTTAAAAATCTTTTTAAACTCTAGATCAAGAGTTCGAGATAGTGCAAACACCTCAAATTCATATAAATAGACTTGTCATTGGTAGAAAATTTCCTAGAGGCTTTGACATAAATTTTTTTTTTTTTTATTTCTATTTTTTTAAACGCGATAGAAACATCGAGAAAAAACTTTTACAATATGCTCTGACTATGTCTACACCAATAAGAACTACCTGGAGTCGTAAAATTGAAAACGACTACTTCCAGTTGCCCCAAGTTAGGACATTTTTCCAGAAATAGCGTTTTTTTAAAAAAAGATCTTTATCGTGTTTTTTTTTTTCTATCTTGTAGAGCATCAAAAAAGAATGATTTATGAATTTTTTGAGAATTTTCCTCAATTCAGTTTACGAGTATGAAAGACCACATTGACCAAAATTCAAGTAAATCGACTTGTCATTGTTCAAAAATTTTTTAGAGAAATCTTTATCGTGTTTTTTTTTTTCTATCCTGTAGAGCATCAAAAAAGAATGATTTATGAATTTTTTGAGAATTTTCCTCAATTCAGTTTACGAGTATGAAAGACCGAATTGACCAAAATTCAAGTAAATGGACTTGTCATTTTTCAAAAATTTTTTAGAGAAATCTTTATCGTGTTTTTCTTTTTTCTATCTTGTAGAGCATCAAAAAATAAACATTCTGTGATTTTTAAAAATCTTTTTAAACTCTAGATCAAGAGTTCGAGATAGTGCAAACACCTCAAATTCATATAAATAGACTTGTCATTGGTAGAAAATTTCCTAGAGGCTTTGACATAAATTTTTTTTTTTTTTATTTCTATTTTTTTAAACGCGATAGAAAAATCAAGAAAATACTTTTACAATATGCTCTGACTAAGTCTACACCAATAAGAACTACCTGGAGTCGTAAAATTGAAAACGACTACTTCCAGTTGCCCCAAGTTAGGACATTTTTCCAGAAATAGCGTTTTTATAAAAAAAGATCTTTATCGTGTTTTTTTTTTTCTATCTTGTAGAGCATCAAAAAAGAATGATTTATGAATTTTTTGAGAATTTTCCTCAATTCAGTTTACGAGTATGAAAGACCACATTGACCAAAATTCAAGTAAATGGACTTGTCATTGTTCAAAAATTTTTTAGAGAAATCTTTATCGTGTTTTTTTTTTTCTATCTTGTAGAGCATCAAAAAAGAATGATTTATGAATTTTTTGAGAATTTTCCTCAATTCAGTTTACGAGTATGAAAGACCACATTGACCAAAATTCAAGTAAATGGACTTGTCATTGTTCAAAAATTTTTTAGAGAAATCTTTATCGTGTTTTTTTTTTTCTATCTTGTAGAGCATCAAAAAAGAATGATTTATGAATTTTTTGAGAATTTTCCTCAATTCAGTTTACGAGTATGAAAGACCACATTGACCAAAATTCAAGTAAATCGACTTGTCATTGTTCAAAAATTTTTTAGAGAAATCTTTATCGTGTTTTTTTTTTTCTATCCTGTAGAGCATCAAAAAAGAATGATTTATGAATTTTTTGAGAATTTTCCTCAATTCAGTTTACGAGTATGAAATACCGAATTGACCATAATTCAAGTAAATGGACTTGTCATTTTTCAAAAATTTTTTAGAGAAATCTTTATCGTTTTTTTTCATTTTTCTATCTTGTAGAGCATCAAAAAATAAACATTCTGTGATTTTTGAAAATCTTTTTGAACTCTAGATCAAGAGTTCGAGATAGTGCAAACACCTCAAATTCATATAAATAGACTTGTCATTGGTAGAAAATTTCCTAGAGGCTTTGACATAAATTTTTTTTTTTTTTATTTCTATTTTTTTAAACGCGATAGAAACATCAAGAAAATACTTTTACAATATGCTCTGACTATGTCTACACCAATAAGAACTACCTGGAGTCGTAAAATTGAAAACGACTACTTCCAGTTGCCCCAAGTTAGGACATTTTTCCAGAAATAGCGTTTTTTTAAAAAAAGATCTTTATCGTGTTTTTTTTTTTCTATCTTGTAGAGCATCAAAAAAGAATGATTTATGAATTTTTTGAGAATTTTCCTCAATTCAGTTTACGAGTATGAAAGACCACATTGACCAAAATTCAAGTAAATCGACTTGTCATTGTTCAAAAATTTTTTAGAGAAATCTTTATCGTGTTTTTTTTTTTCTATCTTGTAGAGCATCAAAAAAGAATGATTTATGAATTTTTTGAGAATTTTCCTCAATTCAGTTTACGAGTATGAAAGACCACATTGACCAAAATTCAAGTAAATCGACTTGTCATTGTTCAAAAATTTTTTAGAGAAATCTTTATCGTGTTTTTTTTTTTCTATCTTGTAGAGCATCAAAAAAGAATGATTTATGAATTTTTTGAGAATTTTCCTCAATTCAGTTTACGAGTATGAAAGACCACATTGACCAAAATTCAAGTAAATGGACTTGTCATTGTTCAAAAATTTTTTAGAGAAATCTTTATCGTGTTTTTTTTTTTCTATCTTGTAGAGCATCAAAAAAGAATGATTTATGAATTTTTTGAGAATTTTCCTCAATTCAGTTTACGAGTATGAAAGACCACATTGACCAAAATTCAAGTAAATCGACTTGTCATTGTTCAAAAATTTTTTAGAGAAATCTTTATCGTGTTTTTTTTTTTCTATCTTGTAGAGCATCAAAAAAGAATGATTTATGAATTTTTTGAGAATTTTCCTCAATTCAGTTTACGAGTATGAAAGACCACATTGACCAAAATTCAAGTAAATGGACTTGTCATTGTTCAAAAATTTTTTAGAGAAATCTTTATCGTGTTTTTTTTTTTCTATCTTGTAGAGCATCAAAAAAGAATGATTTATGAATTTTTTGAGAATTTTCCTCAATTCAGTTTACGAGTATGAAAGACCACATTGACCAAAATTCAAGTAAATGGACTTGTCATTGTTCAAAAATTTTTTAGAGAAATCTTTATCGTGTTTTTTTTTTTCTATCTTGTAGAGCATCAAAAAAGAATGATTTATGAATTTTTTGAGAATTTTCCTCAATTCAGTTTACGAGTATGAAAGACCACATTGACCAAAATTCAAGTAAATCGACTTGTCATTGTTCAAAAATTTTTTAGAGAAATCTTTATCGTGTTTTTTTTTTTCTATCTTGTAGAGCATCAAAAAAGAATGATTTATGAATTTTTTGAGAATTTTCCTCAATTCAGTTTACGAGTATGAAAGACCACATTGACCAAAATTCAAGTAAATGGACTTGTCATTGTTCAAAAATTTTTTAGAGAAATCTTTATCGTGTTTTTTTTTTTCTATCTTGTAGAGCATCAAAAAAGAATGATTTATGAATTTTTTGAGAATTTTCCTCAATTCAGTTTACGAGTATGAAAGACCACATTGACCAAAATTCAAGTAAATCGACTTGTCATTGTTCAAAAATTTTTTAGAGAAATCTTTATCGTGTTTTTTTTTTTCTATCCTGTAGAGCATCAAAAAAGAATGATTTATGAATTTTTTGAGAATTTTCCTCAATTCAGTTTACGAGTATGAAAGACCGAATTGACCAAAATTCAAGTAAATGGACTTGTCATTTTTCAAAAATTTTTTAGAGAAATCTTTATCGTGTTTTTCTTTTTTCTATCTTGTAGAGCATCAAAAAATAAACATTCTGTGATTTTTAAAAATCTTTTTAAACTCTAGATCAAGAGTTCGAGATAGTGCAAACACCTCAAATTCATATAAATAGACTTGTCATTGGTAGAAAATTTCCTAGAGGCTTTGACATAAATTTTTTTTTTTTTTATTTCTATTTTTTTAAACGCGATAGAAACATCGAGAAAAAACTTTTACAATATGCTCTGACTATGTCTACACCAATAAGAACTACCTGGAGTCGTAAAATTGAAAACGACTACTTCCAGTTGCCCCAAGTTAGGACATTTTTCCAGAAATAGCGTTTTTTTAAAAAAAGATCTTTATCGTGTTTTTTTTTTTCTATCTTGTAGAGCATCAAAAAAGAATGATTTATGAATTTTTTGAGAATTTTCCTCAATTCAGTTTACGAGTATGAAAGACCACATTGACCAAAATTCAAGTAAATCGACTTGTCATTGTTCAAAAATTTTTTAGAGAAATCTTTATCGTGTTTTTTTTTTTCTATCTTGTAGAGCATCAAAAAAGAATGATTTATGAATTTTTTGAGAATTTTCCTCAATTCAGTTTACGAGTATGAAAGACCACATTGACCAAAATTCAAGTAAATCGACTTGTCATTGTTCAAAAATTTTTTAGAGAAATCTTTATCGTGTTTTTTTTTTTTATCGTGTAGAGCATCAAAAAAGAATGATTTATGAATTTTTTGAGAATTTTCCTCAATTCAGTTTACGAGTATGAAAGACCGAATTGACCAAAATTCAAGTAAATGGACTTGTCATTTTTCAAAAATTTTTTAGAGAAATCTTTATCGTGTTTTTCTTTTTTCTATCTTGTAGAGCATCAAAAAATAAACATTCTGTGATTTTTAAAAATCTTTTTAAACTCTAGATCAAGAGTTCGAGATAGTGCAAACACCTCAAATTCATATAAATAGACTTGTCATTGGTAGAAAATTTCCTAGAGGCTTTGACATAAATTTTTTTTTTTTTTATTTCTATTTTTTTAAACGCGATAGAAAAATCAAGAAAATACTTTTACAATATGCTCTGACTAAGTCTACACCAATAAGAACTACCTGGAGTCGTAAAATTGAAAACGACTACTTCCAGTTGCCCCAAGTTAGGACATTTTTCCAGAAATAGCGTTTTTATAAAAAAAGATCTTTATCGTGTTTTTTTTTTTCTATCTTGTAGAGCATCAAAAAAGAATGATTTATGAATTTTTTGAGAATTTTCCTCAATTCAGTTTACGAGTATGAAAGACCACATTGACCAAAATTCAAGTAAATGGACTTGTCATTGTTCAAAAATTTTTTAGAGAAATCTTTATCGTGTTTTTTTTTTTCTATCTTGTAGAGCATCAAAAAAGAATGATTTATGAATTTTTTGAGAATTTTCCTCAATTCAGTTTACGAGTATGAAAGACCACATTGACCAAAATTCAAGTAAATCGACTTGTCATTGTTCAAAAATTTTTTAGAGAAATCTTTATCGTGTTTTTTTTTTTCTATCTTGTAGAGCATCAAAAAAGAATGATTTATGAATTTTTTGAGAATTTTCCTCAATTCAGTTTACGAGTATGAAAGACCACATTGACCAAAATTCAAGTAAATCGACTTGTCATTGTTCAAAAATTTTTTAGAGAAATCTTTATCGTGTTTTTTTTTTTCTATCCTGTAGAGCATCAAAAAAGAATGATTTATGAATTTTTTGAGAATTTTCCTCAATTCAGTTTACGAGTATGAAATACCGAATTGACCATAATTCAAGTAAATGGACTTGTCATTTTTCAAAAATTTTTTAGAGAAATCTTTATCGTTTTTTTTCATTTTTCTATCTTGTAGAGCATCAAAAAATAAACATTCTGTGATTTTTGAAAATCTTTTTGAACTCTAGATCAAGAGTTCGAGATAGTGCAAACACCTCAAATTCATATAAATAGACTTGTCATTGGTAGAAAATTTCCTAGAGGCTTTGACATAAATTTTTTTTTTTTTTATTTCTATTTTTTTAAACGCGATAGAAACATCAAGAAAATACTTTTACAATATGCTCTGACTATGTCTACACCAATAAGAACTACCTGGAGTCGTAAAATTGAAAACGACTACTTCCAGTTGCCCCAAGTTAGGACATTTTTCCAGAAATAGCGTTTTTTTAAAAAAAGATCTTTATCGTGTTTTTTTTTTTCTATCTTGTAGAGCATCAAAAAAGAATGATTTATGAATTTTTTGAGAATTTTCCTCAATTCAGTTTACGAGTATGAAAGACCACATTGACCAAAATTCAAGTAAATCGACTTGTCATTGTTCAAAAATTTTTTAGAGAAATCTTTATCGTGTTTTTTTTTTTCTATCTTGTAGAGCATCAAAAAAGAATGATTTATGAATTTTTTGAGAATTTTCCTCAATTCAGTTTACGAGTATGAAAGACCACATTGACCAAAATTCAAGTAAATCGACTTGTCATTGTTCAAAAATTTTTTAGAGAAATCTTTATCGTGTTTTTTTTTTTCTATCTTGTAGAGCATCAAAAAAGAATGATTTATGAATTTTTTGAGAATTTTCCTCAATTCAGTTTACGAGTATGAAAGACCACATTGACCAAAATTCAAGTAAATGGACTTGTCATTGTTCAAAAATTTTTTAGAGAAATCTTTATCGTGTTTTTTTTTTTCTATCTTGTAGAGCATCAAAAAAGAATGATTTATGAATTTTTTGAGAATTTTCCTCAATTCAGTTTACGAGTATGAAAGACCACATTGACCAAAATTCAAGTAAATGGACTTGTCATTGTTCAAAAATTTTTTAGAGAAATCTTTATCGTGTTTTTTTTTTTCTATCTTGTAGAGCATCAAAAAAGAATGATTTATGAATTTTTTGAGAATTTTCCTCAATTCAGTTTACGAGTATGAAAGACCACATTGACCAAAATTCAAGTAAATCGACTTGTCATTGTTCAAAAATTTTTTAGAGAAATCTTTATCGTGTTTTTTTTTTTCTATCCTGTAGAGCATCAAAAAAGAATGATTTATGAATTTTTTGAGAATTTTCCTCAATTCAGTTTACGAGTATGAAAGACCGAATTGACCAAAATTCAAGTAAATGGACTTGTCATTTTTCAAAAATTTTTTAGAGAAATCTTTATCGTGTTTTTCTTTTTTCTATCTTGTAGAGCATCAAAAAATAAACATTCTGTGATTTTTAAAAATCTTTTTAAACTCTAGATCAAGAGTTCGAGATAGTGCAAACACCTCAAATTCATATAAATAGACTTGTCATTGGTAGAAAATTTCCTAGAGGCTTTGACATAAATTTTTTTTTTTTTTATTTCTATTTTTTTAAACGCGATAGAAAAATCAAGAAAATACTTTTACAATATGCTCTGACTAAGTCTACACCAATAAGAACTACCTGGAGTCGTAAAATTGAAAACGACTACTTCCAGTTGCCCCAAGTTAGGACATTTTTCCAGAAATAGCGTTTTTATAAAAAAAGATCTTTATCGTGTTTTTTTTTTTCTATCTTGTAGAGCATCAAAAAAGAATGATTTATGAATTTTTTGAGAATTTTCCTCAATTCAGTTTACGAGTATGAAAGACCACATTGACCAAAATTCAAGTAAATGGACTTGTCATTGTTCAAAAATTTTTTAGAGAAATCTTTATCGTGTTTTTTTTTTTCTATCTTGTAGAGCATCAAAAAAGAATGATTTATGAATTTTTTGAGAATTTTCCTCAATTCAGTTTACGAGTATGAAAGACCACATTGACCAAAATTCAAGTAAATCGACTTGTCATTGTTCAAAAATTTTTTAGAGAAATCTTTATCGTGTTTTTTTTTTTCTATCTTGTAGAGCATCAAAAAAGAATGATTTATGAATTTTTTGAGAATTTTCCTCAATTCAGTTTACGAGTATGAAAGACCACATTGACCAAAATTCAAGTAAATCGACTTGTCATTGTTCAAAAATTTTTTAGAGAAATCTTTATCGTGTTTTTTTTTTTCTATCCTGTAGAGCATCAAAAAAGAATGATTTATGAATTTTTTGAGAATTTTCCTCAATTCAGTTTACGAGTATGAAATACCGAATTGACCATAATTCAAGTAAATGGACTTGTCATTTTTCAAAAATTTTTTAGAGAAATCTTTATCGTTTTTTTTCATTTTTCTATCTTGTAGAGCATCAAAAAATAAACATTCTGTGATTTTTGAAAATCTTTTTGAACTCTAGATCAAGAGTTCGAGATAGTGCAAACACCTCAAATTCATATAAATAGACTTGTCATTGGTAGAAAATTTCCTAGAGGCTTTGACATAAATTTTTTTTTTTTTTATTTCTATTTTTTTAAACGCGATAGAAACATCAAGAAAATACTTTTACAATATGCTCTGACTATGTCTACACCAATAAGAACTACCTGGAGTCGTAAAATTGAAAACGACTACTTCCAGTTGCCCCAAGTTAGGACATTTTTCCAGAAATAGCGTTTTTTTAAAAAAAGATCTTTATCGTGTTTTTTTTTTTCTATCTTGTAGAGCATCAAAAAAGAATGATTTATGAATTTTTTGAGAATTTTCCTCAATTCAGTTTACGAGTATGAAAGACCACATTGACCAAAATTCAAGTAAATCGACTTGTCATTGTTCAAAAATTTTTTAGAGAAATCTTTATCGTGTTTTTTTTTTTCTATCTTGTAGAGCATCAAAAAAGAATGATTTATGAATTTTTTGAGAATTTTCCTCAATTCAGTTTACGAGTATGAAAGACCACATTGACCAAAATTCAAGTAAATCGACTTGTCATTGTTCAAAAATTTTTTAGAGAAATCTTTATCGTGTTTTTTTTTTTCTATCTTGTAGAGCATCAAAAAATAAACATTCTGTGATTTTTGAAAATCTTTTTGAACTCTAGATCAAGAGTTCGAGATAGTGCAAACACCTCAAATTCATATAAATAGACTTGTCATTGGTAGAAAATTTCCTAGAGGCTTTGACATAAATTTTTTTTTTTTTTATTTCTATTTTTTTAAACGCGATAGAAACATCAAGAAAATACTTTTACAATATGCTCTGACTATGTCTACACCAATAAGAACTACCTGGAGTCGTAAAATTGAAAACGACTACTTCCAGTTGCCCCAAGTTAGGACATTTTTCCAGAAATAGCGTTTTTTTAAAAAAAGATCTTTATCGTGTTTTTTTTTTTCTATCTTGTAGAGCATCAAAAAAGAATGATTTATGAATTTTTTGAGAATTTTCCTCAATTCAGTTTACGAGTATGAAAGACCACATTGACCAAAATTCAAGTAAATCGACTTGTCATTGTTCAAAAATTTTTTAGAGAAATCTTTATCGTGTTTTTTTTTTTCTATCTTGTAGAGCATCAAAAAAGAATGATTTATGAATTTTTTGAGAATTTTCCTCAATTCAGTTTACGAGTATGAAAGACCACATTGACCAAAATTCAAGTAAATGGACTTGTCATTGTTCAAAAATTTTTTAGAGAAATCTTTATCGTGTTTTTTTTTTTTATCTTGTAGAGCATCAAAAAAGAATGATTTATGAATTTTTTGAGAATTTTCCTCAATTCAGTTTACGAGTATGAAAGACCACATTGACCAAAATTCAAGTAAATGGACTTGTCATTGTTCAAAAATTTTTTAGAGAAATCTTTATCGTGTTTTTTTTTTTCTATCTTGTAGAGCATCAAAAAAGAATGATTTATGAATTTTTTGAGAATTTTCCTCAATTCAGTTTACGAGTATGAAAGACCACATTGACCAAAATTCAAGTAAATGGACTTGTCATTGTTCAAAAATTTTTTAGAGAAATCTTTATCGTGTTTTTTTTTTTCTATCTTGTAGAGCATCAAAAAAGAATGATTTATGAATTTTTTGAGAATTTTCCTCAATTCAGTTTACGAGTATGAAAGACCACATTGACCAAAATTCAAGTAAATCGACTTGTCATTGTTCAAAAATTTTTTAGAGAAATCTTTATCGTGTTTTTTTTTTTCTATCTTGTAGAGCATCAAAAAAGAATGATTTATGAATTTTTTGAGAATTTTCCTCAATTCAGTTTACGAGTATGAAAGACCACATTGACCAAAATTCAAGTAAATGGACTTGTCATTGTTCAAAAATTTTTTAGAGAAATCTTTATCGTGTTTTTTTTTTTTATCTTGTAGAGCATCAAAAAAGAATGATTTATGAATTTTTTGAGAATTTTCCTCAATTCAGTTTACGAGTATGAAAGACCACATTGACCAAAATTCAAGTAAATCGACTTGTCATTGTTCAAAAATTTTTTAGAGAAATCTTTATCGTGTTTTTTTTTTTCTATCTTGTAGAGCATCAAAAAAGAATGATTTATGAATTTTTTGAGAATTTTCCTCAATTCAGTTTACGAGTATGAAAGACCACATTGACCAAAATTCAAGTAAATCGACTTGTCATTGTTCAAAAATTTTTTAGAGAAATCTTTATCGTGTTTTTTTTTTTCTATCTTGTAGAGCATCAAAAAAGAATGATTTATGAATTTTTTGAGAATTTTCCTCAATTCAGTTTACGAGTATGAAAGACCACATTGACCAAAATTCAAGTAAATGGACTTGTCATTGTTCAAAAATTTTTTAGAGAAATCTTTATCGTGTTTTTTTTTTTCTATCTTGTAGAGCATCAAAAAAGAATGATTTATGAATTTTTTGAGAATTTTCCTCAATTCAGTTTACGAGTATGAAAGACCACATTGACCAAAATTCAAGTAAATCGACTTGTCATTGTTCAAAAATTTTTTAGAGAAATCTTTATCGTGTTTTTTTTTTTCTATCCTGTAGAGCATCAAAAAAGAATGATTTATGAATTTTTTGAGAATTTTCCTCAATTCAGTTTACGAGTATGAAAGACCGAATTGACCAAAATTCAAGTAAATGGACTTGTCATTTTTCAAAAATTTTTTAGAGAAATCTTTATCGTGTTTTTCTTTTTTCTATCTTGTAGAGCATCAAAAAATAAACATTCTGTGATTTTTAAAAATCTTTTTAAACTCTAGATCAAGAGTTCGAGATAGTGCAAACACCTCAAATTCATATAAATAGACTTGTCATTGGTAGAAAATTTCCTAGAGGCTTTGACATAAATTTTTTTTTTTTTTATTTCTATTTTTTTAAACGCGATAGAAACATCGAGAAAAAACTTTTACAATATGCTCTGACTATGTCTACACCAATAAGAACTACCTGGAGTCGTAAAATTGAAAACGACTACTTCCAGTTGCCCCAAGTTAGGACATTTTTCCAGAAATAGCGTTTTTTTAAAAAAAGATCTTTATCGTGTTTTTTTTTTTCTATCTTGTAGAGCATCAAAAAAGAATGATTTATGAATTTTTTGAGAATTTTCCTCAATTCAGTTTACGAGTATGAAAGACCACATTGACCAAAATTCAAGTAAATCGACTTGTCATTGTTCAAAAATTTTTTAGAGAAATCTTTATCGTGTTTTTTTTTTTCTATCTTGTAGAGCATCAAAAAAGAATGATTTATGAATTTTTTGAGAATTTTCCTCAATTCAGTTTACGAGTATGAAAGACCACATTGACCAAAATTCAAGTAAATGGACTTGTCATTGTTCAAAAATTTTTTAGAGAAATCTTTATCGTGTTTTTTTTTTTCTATCTTGTAGAGCATCAAAAAAGAATGATTTATGAATTTTTTGAGAATTTTCCTCAATTCAGTTTACGAGTATGAAAGACCACATTGACCAAAATTCAAGTAAATCGACTTGTCATTGTTCAAAAATTTTTTAGAGAAATCTTTATCGTGTTTTTTTTTTTCTATCCTGTAGAGCATCAAAAAAGAATGATTTATGAATTTTTTGAGAATTTTCCTCAATTCAGTTTACGAGTATGAAAGACCGAATTGACCAAAATTCAAGTAAATGGACTTGTCATTTTTCAAAAATTTTTTAGAGAAATCTTTATCGTGTTTTTCTTTTTTCTATCTTGTAGAGCATCAAAAAATAAACATTCTGTGATTTTTAAAAATCTTTTTAAACTCTAGATCAAGAGTTCGAGATAGTGCAAACACCTCAAATTCATATAAATAGACTTGTCATTGGTAGAAAATTTCCTAGAGGCTTTGACATAAATTTTTTTTTTTTTTATTTCTATTTTTTTAAACGCGATAGAAACATCGAGAAAAAACTTTTACAATATGCTCTGACTATGTCTACACCAATAAGAACTACCTGGAGTCGTAAAATTGAAAACGACTACTTCCAGTTGCCCCAAGTTAGGACATTTTTCCAGAAATAGCGTTTTTTTAAAAAAAGATCTTTATCGTGTTTTTTTTTTTCTATCTTGTAGAGCATCAAAAAAGAATGATTTATGAATTTTTTGAGAATTTTCCTCAATTCAGTTTACGAGTATGAAAGACCACATTGACCAAAATTCAAGTAAATCGACTTGTCATTGTTCAAAAATTTTTTAGAGAAATCTTTATCGTGTTTTTTTTTTTCTATCTTGTAGAGCATCAAAAAAGAATGATTTATGAATTTTTTGAGAATTTTCCTCAATTCAGTTTACGAGTATGAAAGACCACATTGACCAAAATTCAAGTAAATGGACTTGTCATTGTTCAAAAATTTTTTAGAGAAATCTTTATCGTGTTTTTTTTTTTCTATCTTGTAGAGCATCAAAAAAGAATGATTTATGAATTTTTTGAGAATTTTCCTCAATTCAGTTTACGAGTATGAAAGACCACATTGACCAAAATTCAAGTAAATGGACTTGTCATTGTTCAAAAATTTTTTAGAGAAATCTTTATCGTGTTTTTTTTTTTATCTTGTAGAGCATCAAAAAAGAATGATTTATGAATTTTTTGAGAATTTTCCTCAATTCAGTTTACGAGTATGAAAGACCACATTGACCAAAATTCAAGTAAATCGACTTGTCATTGTTCAAAAATTTTTTAGAGAAATCTTTATCGTGTTTTTTTTTTTCTATCCTGTAGAGCATCAAAAAAGAATGATTTATGAATTTTTTGAGAATTTTCCTCAATTCAGTTTACGAGTATGAAAGACCGAATTGACCAAAATTCAAGTAAATGGACTTGTCATTTTTCAAAAATTTTTTAGAGAAATCTTTATCGTGTTTTTCTTTTTTCTATCTTGTAGAGCATCAAAAAATAAACATTCTGTGATTTTTAAAAATCTTTTTAAACTCTAGATCAAGAGTTCGAGATAGTGCAAACACCTCAAATTCATATAAATAGACTTGTCATTGGTAGAAAATTTCCTAGAGGCTTTGACATAAATTTTTTTTTTTTTTATTTCTATTTTTTTAAACGCGATAGAAAAATCAAGAAAATACTTTTACAATATGCTCTGACTAAGTCTACACCAATAAGAACTACCTGGAGTCGTAAAATTGAAAACGACTACTTCCAGTTGCCCCAAGTTAGGACATTTTTCCAGAAATAGCGTTTTTATAAAAAAAGATCTTTATCGTGTTTTTTTTTTTCTATCTTGTAGAGCATCAAAAAAGAATGATTTATGAATTTTTTGAGAATTTTCCTCAATTCAGTTTACGAGTATGAAAGACCACATTGACCAAAATTCAAGTAAATGGACTTGTCATTGTTCAAAAATTTTTTAGAGAAATCTTTATCGTGTTTTTTTTTTTCTATCTTGTAGAGCATCAAAAAAGAATGATTTATGAATTTTTTGAGAATTTTCCTCAATTCAGTTTACGAGTATGAAAGACCACATTGACCAAAATTCAAGTAAATCGACTTGTCATTGTTCAAAAATTTTTTAGAGAAATCTTTATCGTGTTTTTTTTTTTCTATCTTGTAGAGCATCAAAAAAGAATGATTTATGAATTTTTTGAGAATTTTCCTCAATTCAGTTTACGAGTATGAAAGACCACATTGACCAAAATTCAAGTAAATCGACTTGTCATTGTTCAAAAATTTTTTAGAGAAATCTTTATCGTGTTTTTTTTTTTCTATCCTGTAGAGCATCAAAAAAGAATGATTTATGAATTTTTTGAGAATTTTCCTCAATTCAGTTTACGAGTATGAAATACCGAATTGACCATAATTCAAGTAAATGGACTTGTCATTTTTCAAAAATTTTTTAGAGAAATCTTTATCGTTTTTTTTCATTTTTCTATCTTGTAGAGCATCAAAAAATAAACATTCTGTGATTTTTGAAAATCTTTTTGAACTCTAGATCAAGAGTTCGAGATAGTGCAAACACCTCAAATTCATATAAATAGACTTGTCATTGGTAGAAAATTTCCTAGAGGCTTTGACATAAATTTTTTTTTTTTTTATTTCTATTTTTTTAAACGCGATAGAAACATCAAGAAAATACTTTTACAATATGCTCTGACTATGTCTACACCAATAAGAACTACCTGGAGTCGTAAAATTGAAAACGACTACTTCCAGTTGCCCCAAGTTAGGACATTTTTCCAGAAATAGCGTTTTTTTAAAAAAAGATCTTTATCGTGTTTTTTTTTTTCTATCTTGTAGAGCATCAAAAAAGAATGATTTATGAATTTTTTGAGAATTTTCCTCAATTCAGTTTACGAGTATGAAAGACCACATTGACCAAAATTCAAGTAAATCGACTTGTCATTGTTCAAAAATTTTTTAGAGAAATCTTTATCGTGTTTTTTTTTTTTATCTTGTAGAGCATCAAAAAAGAATGATTTATGAATTTTTTGAGAATTTTCCTCAATTCAGTTTACGAGTATGAAAGACCACATTGACCAAAATTCAAGTAAATGGACTTGTCATTGTTCAAAAATTTTTTAGAGAAATCTTTATCGTGTTTTTTTTTTTCTATCTTGTAGAGCATCAAAAAAGAATGATTTATGAATTTTTTGAGAATTTTCCTCAATTCAGTTTACGAGTATGAAAGACCACATTGACCAAAATTCAAGTAAATGGACTTGTCATTGTTCAAAAATTTTTTAGAGAAATCTTTATCGTGTTTTTTTTTTTCTATCTTGTAGAGCATCAAAAAAGAATGATTTATGAATTTTTTGAGAATTTTCCTCAATTCAGTTTACGAGTATGAAAGACCACATTGACCAAAATTCAAGTAAATGGACTTGTCATTGTTCAAAAATTTTTTAGAGAAATCTTTATCGTGTTTTTTTTTTTCTATCTTGTAGAGCATCAAAAAAGAATGATTTATGAATTTTTTGAGAATTTTCCTCAATTCAGTTTACGAGTATGAAAGACCACATTGACCAAAATTCAAGTAAATGGACTTGTCATTGTTCAAAAATTTTTTAGAGAAATCTTTATCGTTTTTTTTTTTTCTATCTTGTAGAGCATCAAAAAATAAACATTCTGTGATTTTTGAAAATCTTTTTGAACTCTAGATCAAGAGTTCGAGATAGTGCAAACACCTCAAATTCATATAAATAGACTTGTCATTGGTAGAAAATTTCCTAGAGGCTTTGACATAAATTTTTTTTTTTTTTATTTCTATTTTTTTAAACGCGATAGAAACATCAAGAAAATACTTTTACAATATGCTCTGACTATGTCTACACCAATAAGAACTACCTGGAGTCGTAAAATTGAAAACGACTACTTCCAGTTGCCCCAAGTTAGGACATTTTTCCAGAAATAGCGTTTTTTTAAAAAAAGATCTTTATCGTGTTTTTTTTTTTCTATCTTGTAGAGCATCAAAAAAGAATGATTTATGAATTTTTTGAGAATTTTCCTCAATTCAGTTTACGAGTATGAAAGACCACATTGACCAAAATTCAAGTAAATCGACTTGTCATTGTTCAAAAATTTTTTAGAGAAATCTTTATCGTGTTTTTTTTTTTCTATCTTGTAGAGCATCAAAAAAGAATGATTTATGAATTTTTTGAGAATTTTCCTCAATTCAGTTTACGAGTATGAAAGACCACATTGACCAAAATTCAAGTAAATCGACTTGTCATTGTTCAAAAATTTTTTAGAGAAATCTTTATCGTGTTTTTTTTTTTCTATCTTGTAGAGCATCAAAAAAGAATGATTTATGAATTTTTTGAGAATTTTCCTCAATTCAGTTTACGAGTATGAAAGACCACATTGACCAAAATTCAAGTAAATGGACTTGTCATTGTTCAAAAATTTTTTAGAGAAATCTTTATCGTGTTTTTTTTTTTTTATCTTGTAGAGCATCAAAAAAGAATGATTTATGAATTTTTTGAGAATTTTCCTCAATTCAGTTTACGAGTATGAAAGACCACATTGACCAAAATTCAAGTAAATCGACTTGTCATTGTTCAAAAATTTTTTAGAGAAATCTTTATCGTGTTTTTTTTTTTCTATCTTGTAGAGCATCAAAAAAGAATGATTTATGAATTTTTTGAGAATTTTCCTCAATTCAGTTTACGAGTATGAAAGACCACATTGACCAAAATTCAAGTAAATGGACTTGTCATTGTTCAAAAATTTTTTAGAGAAATCTTTATCGTGTTTTTTTTTTTCTATCTTGTAGAGCATCAAAAAAGAATGATTTATGAATTTTTTGAGAATTTTCCTCAATTCAGTTTACGAGTATGAAAGACCACATTGACCAAAATTCAAGTAAATGGACTTGTCATTGTTCAAAAATTTTTTAGAGAAATCTTTATCGTGTTTTTTTTTCTATCTTGTAGAGCATCAAAAAAGAATGATTTATGAATTTTTTGAGAATTTTCCTCAATTCAGTTTACGAGTATGAAAGACCACATTGACCAAAATTCAAGTAAATGGACTTGTCATTGTTCAAAAATTTTTTAGAGAAATCTTTATCGTGTTTTTTTTTCTATCTTGTAGAGCATCAAAAAAGAATGATTTATGAATTTTTTGAGAATTTTCCTCAATTCAGTTTACGAGTATGAAAGACCACATTGACCAAAATTCAAGTAAATGGACTTGTCATTGTTCAAAAATTTTTTAGAGAAATCTTTATCGTGTTTTTTTTTTTCTATCTTGTAGAGCATCAAAAAAGAATGATTTATGAATTTTTTGAGAATTTTCCTCAATTCAGTTTACGAGTATGAAAGACCACATTGACCAAAATTCAAGTAAATCGACTTGTCATTGTTCAAAAATTTTTTAGAGAAATCTTTATCGTGTTTTTCTTTTTTCTATCTTGTAGAGCATCAAAAAATAAACATTCTGTGATTTTTAAAAATCTTTTTAAACTCTAGATCAAGAGTTCGAGATAGTGCAAACACCTCAAATTCATATAAATAGACTTGTCATTGGTAGAAAATTTCCTAGAGGCTTTGACATAAATTTTTTTTTTTTTTATTTCTATTTTTTTAAACGCGATAGAAACATCGAGAAAAAACTTTTACAATATGCTCTGACTATGTCTACACCAATAAGAACTACCTGGAGTCGTAAAATTGAAAACGACTACTTCCAGTTGCCCCAAGTTAGGACATTTTTCCAGAAATAGCGTTTTTTTAAAAAAAGATCTTTATCGTGTTTTTTTTTTTCTATCTTGTAGAGCATCAAAAAAGAATGATTTATGAATTTTTTGAGAATTTTCCTCAATTCAGTTTACGAGTATGAAAGACCACATTGACCAAAATTCAAGTAAATGGACTTGTCATTGTTCAAAAATTTTTTAGAGAAATCTTTATCGTGTTTTTTTTTTTTT
>WSYQ01001572.1:0-2500 GCA_011426435.1 Lysiphlebus fabarum
AATAAATTTTTTTAATTAATTTTTCATATCACTCTTACATGCTTGGCTCTCGAACACCATGACAGTTGGAATTATTAGTTCACAACGCATGCGTTCCGCCTAACCAAGTAAGTAAAGAAACGATGAAAGTAGTGGTATTTCACCGACGATATTACTATCTCCCACTTATGCTACACCTCTCATGTCTCCTTACAGTGCCAGACTAGAGTCAAGCTCAACAGGGTCTTCTTTCCCCGCTAATTTTTCCAAGCCCGTTCCCTTGGCAGTGGTTTCGCTAGAGAGTAGATAGGGACAGAGGGAATCTCGTTAATCCATTCATGCGCGTCACTAATTAGATGACGAGGCATTTGGCTATTTTTTTTTTTTTTTTTTTTTTTTTTGTAAGGTTTCGGTGGAAATGCTTTATGCACACCAATAAAGAAGAATATTATTGATAGTGTGGGACTCATTTCGACGAGAAATGTTACCCACTAAAACCACCGTTCCTTAGTTCTTATGCCTGTAGATGACTGGGCAGGCAGCACCCATACTTAATGCAGGAATTCCCATTTAACCTATACCTTTACGACTGATTCTACTTGTACTTGATGGAAAAGTACAGGTCATCCTATTAAACGCATTAAAGGCAGTTAAACCACCAATTAATGCACGTGTAGACAAGATTTTAATGTCTTTCTTTCCGATGACCCCTAAGTCAATTAGTTCATTGACCGATCTACTTCACCAAAGACCTCTACTTGAAATAATAGCAGCTGTGAATGCAACACTGATGACTTTGTGTTGTCTTTTTATCACATTCTCTAGCACTTTATATTTTTCGACCTTTTCTAAATGGGCTTTTGTCAGGTCGGTTTGTTCGCTACGAATACTCGCGTCAACAACTACCGCCCTATCACCTTTCACTGCGAGCAGATCAGGCTTCAGAACGATATCTCCTAACTTGAGTTTCGGTTCTTCAAATACATCCCATTTATTCTTTAAGCTACGTGCTATATAATTCACAATTGCATTATGTCTCAAAATTCTTGCTCCATGGGTCCTATGACATTGTTGGACAACGTGATTAATAGTTTCCGATGCAGGGCATCCGGCCCTACAACGCCTATCCAATGTACGACCGCGTGATGTTCGTGCTTTTACTGGTAGGGCATTGATTCTAAATTTAATCATGTTGCAATAATCGCGACCCGTTAAAAATTTGGTTCCATCTGAGACCCATCTGTGTTGTTGTGGCACGACGTTAGACTTTTTCAGCGCAAGACCATCATGAGATGAGTGCAACAAGGTTGCCCATCTTTTTGATATCTTGTTGGCTGTGTCAAAACTTTGCCCCTGGTCTTCTAATCTATGCAACGTTTCCTTTATTTCGTTCTCTAAGAAGATATTGGCTAGAGAAGAAACAGTTGATTTGGAAAGATCTAAGTTCCTAAGACGATTAAGTCGATTAAAAGGCATGGACCATCTTAAGGATGGAATGCCTAACCCACCGTCTATAACCGATGCATGAAAGTATGGTGTTACTACGTCGTGTGGAAGATTGAGCCAACGTCTGATAGCCTCTCTAGAGAGTTTGTCAGCTTTTTTCAGAATACCAATATGAATTTTCCCTAGCGTAAGTTGGTGATAAAGGCTAGGCAACACAACATTTTTCAACGCGAATAACCGCTGTTGTGGTTTTAACGGAGCTTTCGTTAATAAGGCGATCTTATCCTTTAACGGTTTTAAAGGTTCTCTATTTATACATCCCTCTGCTGTAAAGTGCACCCCTAAATATTTCCAAGTGTCGGATCTACGGAGCGCGGGAAGGTTTTGGCCTTGGCAAGTAAATATGGAATTCACATCTACTGCAGTTTTCTTCTGCTTAGCCAGGCCCCTAATCGAGATAGTAAAACACTTGTTAACGTTGATGTATAAACCGCATTTGGATAGAAATCGGGTAGAAGAGTCGATCGTCTGCTGAAGTCCCTCGGAGGTAGTCGCATAAAACACCAAATCATCCGCAAAAGCTTCAGCATTTAGTGTTAAATGACCGACTTGCACACCAACGTTCTTCGGCAGTGCTTCCAGCATTCTCTGAATCACCAAAATAAACAACATTGGTGATAGAGGATCGCCCTGTTTTACACCACAAGAAGGATGCAAAAGATCCGATTTCCACCCATCACAAGACAACCTAGTTTTACCGTTATGATAAGTGTACATAATATATTCAACCATTCTATGAGGAAACCCCATACTAACCATAGTATCTTCAAGCGTTTGATGGGTAACAGAATCAAACGCTTTGGCCATATCCATCGAAGCCATGAAAACTGACTTAAAATATTTACGATGGTGCCGAAGTACCAGATCAGTTAAGAATATATTTTCTGCACACCCATCAATCTGACGAAAGGCTTTTTGACGATTATCTAATTCTACCAGTTTTAAAACGCGCTTAGCCAATACTTTATGAAAAGACCGAGCAATAACAGAAGAGACAGTGATCGGACGAAAATCG
>WSYQ01001572.1:10000-16161 GCA_011426435.1 Lysiphlebus fabarum
AGGAACCATAACTGATTTAATGAGCCATTCGCGGTTTCACCTTAATTAGGCATGTACTTAGACATGCATGGCTTAATCTTTGAGACAAGCATATCACTACTGGCAGGATCAACCAGGGAGCTTCGTTACTTTATTTAAGTATACAGTATTAGTATTCTCCATTTTTTAAAACGAATATACTCCTTTATCCCAATATTTTAAAAAAATAAATATTATAAATATTTATTTTAAAAATTATTGGGTATTGTAATACAATAATTTTTTTTTAAAAAAAAAAAAAATTGTATATACAATATATTAATTTTTTATATTTTATATATTAAAATTTTAATAACAATATATATTATTTATTTTTGGTTATTATATAAATAATATATATATTATGTTATAATCAATGGTTATAATTTTCAAACATTCTCTCATTTTTTTTTAAATTTACACTTTCGTTAGATAAATATATATTTTATATAATATATTTTTCTCGACATGGTAAATCGTAAATAATTTGGTATTCTTGCTCGGAATGGAGTAAGTTGATGCTCAGTTATATTTTGTATAACAATATAATTGTATATTACAAATTTTTTTGTTATTTTAAAACGTTTATAACGCGTACCACATAAAGAGCCATTCAGTCATAGACATCGACCCGTGGTAATGATGTGTTTTATTAAATTTTAAAATAACATAAACGCATATATATATGGATAAAAAACAATAACAATATTTCGTAGTAACAAAATTTTTCATATTATATAATATATATAAACACAACATATATAAAAATAATAAATATAAAAAATATATACATATAACAATACGAGCAAGTAGTATAATAAATATACTAGACATGCTAAGCATCCATAAAAAAAATTTATGAAAATACTTACATATTTAAAGCATATATGTATATATTTAGTATATAATATTTTTACTGTGTGTATATAATATATTTATATTATATAAAAATATGGTAAAAGTTACCATAAAATATATAATACATATGAAAAACGTATATATTGAATTGCTCTCCAAGCGCTTTTACCTATAAAACCGAAAGCAAAAACTTAATTGTATACCCGAACCCATTAAATTACATGTTAAAAAGGCCCCTATTTGTTGTTGAAACGTACATTTTTCAATACGGCTTTTTGAACTTAGAAAAAAAAAAAAGTCAAAATTATAAAAACACTATTATTTATAACTTTTATAAATAATATATTATTAATTTATTAATATTTAATTATTATTATAATGATAAATAATAAATATTTAATTTTTTTTTTTTTTTAAATTTTTTTTATAACTTAGTACAAATTGTAATTTTTTATAAAAAAATAATAAATAATTAATAAAAATTAATAAAAATTGTTTATTTTTATTATTATATTATATAATTATATATTAATTATTAATTATTATTAATTTTTTATTATTATTAAAAATTTTTTATGATTTAATACAAAAAGATTTTGACTTTGAAAATTTTTTTGTGTTTATTCCGTCGGGTAACTAAATAGATAATATATGTAATAGATACTATAGGTATAAGTTTTATGTGAACTATTCACATAAAATTTTTTTTTTTTATATATTAAATAAATAAATAGATGAATAAATATTATATATAATAAAAAATAATAATTTATTAATATTTAATTATTATTATAATGATAAATAATAAATATTTAATTTTTTTTTTTTTTTAAATTTTTTTTATAACTTAGTACAAATTGTAATTTTTTATAAAAAAATAATAAATAATTAATAAAAATTAATAAAAATTGTTTATTTTTATTATTATATTATATAATTATATATTAATTATTAATTATTATTAATTTTTTATTATTATTAAAAATTTTTTATGATTTAATACAAAAAGATTTTGACTTTGAAAATTTTTTTGTGTTTGTTCCGTCGGGTAACTAAATAGATAATATATGTAATAGATACTATAGGTATAAGTTTTATGTGAACTATTCACATAAAATTTTTTTTTTTATATATTAAATAAATAAATAGATGAATAAATATTATATATAATAAAAAATAATAATTTATTAATATTTAATTATTATTATAATGATAAATAATAAATATTTAATTTTTTTTTTTTTTTAAATTTTTTTTATAACTTAGTACAAATTGTAATTTTTTATAAAAAAATAATAAATAATTAATAAAAATTAATAAAAATTGTTTATTTTTATTATTATATTATATAATTATATATTAATTATTAATTATTATTAATTTTTTATTATTATTAAAAATTTTTTATGATTTAATACAAAAAGATTTTGACTTTGAAAATTTTTTTGTGTTTATTCCGTCGGGTAACTAAATAGATAATATATGTAATAGATACTATAGGTATAAGTTTTATGTGAACTATTCACATAAAATTTTTTTTTTTTTATATATTAAATAAATAAATAGATGAATAAATATTATATATAATAAAAAATAATAATTTATTAATATTTAATTATTATTATAATGATAAATAATAAATATTTAATTTTTTTTTTTTTTTAAATTTTTTTTATAACTTAGTACAAATTGTAATTTTTTATAAAAAAATAATAAATAATTAATAAAAATTAATAAAAATTGTTTATTTTTATTATTATATTATATAATTATATATTAATTATTAATTATTATTAATTTTTTATTATTATTAAAAATTTTTTATGATTTAATACAAAAAGATTTTGACTTTGAAAATTTTTTTGTGTTTATTCCGTCGGGTAACTAAATAGATAATATATGTAATAGATACTATAGGTATAAGTTTTATGTGAACTATTCACATAAAATTTTTTTTTTTTTATATATTAAATAAATAAATAGATGAATAAATATTATATATAATAAAAAATAATAATTTATTAATATTTAATTATTATTATAATGATAAATAATAAATATTTAATTTTTTTTTTTTTTTAAATTTTTTTTATAACTTAGTACAAATTGTAATTTTTTATAAAAAAATAATAAATAATTAATAAAAATTAATAAAAATTGTTTATTTTTATTATTATATTATATAATTATATATTAATTATTAATTATTATTAATTTTTTATTATTATTAAAAATTTTTTATGATTTAATACAAAAAGATTTTGACTTTGAAAATTTTTTTGTGTTTGTTCCGTCGGGTAACTAAATAGATAATATATGTAATAGATACTATAGGTATAAGTTTTATGTGAACTATTCACATAAAATTTTTTTTTTTATATATATTAAATAAATAAATAGATGAATAAATATTATATATAATAAAAAATAATAATTTATTAATATTTAATTATTATTATAATGATAAATAATAAATATTTAATTTTTTTTTTTTTTTAAATTTTTTTTATAACTTAGTACAAATTGTAATTTTTTATAAAAAAATAATAAATAATTGTTTATTTTTATTATTATATTATATAATTATATATTAATTATTAATTATCATTAATTTTTTATTATTATTAAAAATTTTTTTCATGATTTAGTACAATTAGTATTTAATTTTTCTAAAATATATAAGTATATAACTTTTAGTACTAAAATAATAAAAATTTAAAAAAATAATTAAAAAATTTTATAAATAATTAATAATTATATAATATAATAATAATATAATATTTATAAATTATTTATTAATATTTTTATTGTTTAATTATTTTTTTTATAATAAAAATTTAAATTTGTACTAAGTATTTAAAAAAATTTAATGAATTAAAAATATTAATTTTTTATTAATTTTTATTATATATAAAATTAAAAATTAATAAATTAATAATATATTAATTATAAAATTTATAAATAATATAGATTTTTTATTTTTGACTTTTTATTTTTCTAAGTTCAAAAAGCCGTATTAAAAAATGTACGTTTCAACAACAAATAAGGGGCTTTTTAACATGTAATTAAATGGGTTCGGATATACAATTAATTTTTTACTTTCGGTTTTATATATCGTAGTGTGCATAAAGCAGTGCCATATATATAATATAAACATTTATTATAACTTTACATATATATACTTAATATACATATAATATAAAACATAACATATTACTATTATATAACATATTAATTATTTTTTTCTTTATTATATATTAGTATTATATAATATAATTATATTAATATTGTATAAGTATATTGTATTTATAATAAAATTTATATATTAATTTTTATTTATATTTTAACAAATAAAATAACATTATCACAACATTATCACGGGTCGACTAAATGGCTCATTATGTGATATACATTATAAATGTTTAAAATAAAAAAAAAAATAAATAATAATTTTATAAATATTATTAAACATAAATATAAATAAAAATTTATATAAAAATAATAATAAATAATATATTGACTGTCATATGTCAATTTAAAATTATGTATATTTATAAATATTTTAAAATATATATATATATTAAAAATTATGATTGTTAATTATATAATTATTAGTTTTGATCATAATTATTAATAACAATTCATAAATTTATTATATTTATTTTATTTATATACATAAATATGACAATTTAAATTAACTTAGTACAAAAAGTAGAAAGGAAAAGAATAACAGTATAAACCTATTATACAGAAAAATTAATTTTCAACTTAGTACGAAAAGTTTCAAAATGAAAAAATTAATTAATAACTTAGTACAAAAAGTTTTTTTTTTTAAAATATTCAAATTAAATAAAAATAAACATATTCTATACTTAGTACATAAAGTTTTTTTTATTATACCTATGATATGATTACTTAATACAAAAAGTTTTTTTTTATACTTGTAAATAAAAAATTTTTCATATATATAAAAAAAAAAAAAAAAATAATTTTATGATAACTAGCCTCATACGTATTGCTTTAATTTTTAATGAAAAAAAAAAAAAAATTTATTTAATATTTAAAAAAAAATATTAAATAAATTATTTTATAATAACTAGCTTTATACGTATTGCTTGATTACTTAATACAAAAAGTTTTTTTTTATACTTGTAAATAAAAAATTTTTAATATATGATTACTTAATACAAAAAGTTTTTTTTTATACTTGTAAATAAAAAATTTTTAATATATAAAAAAAAAAAAAATAATTTTATGATAACTAGCCTCATACGTATTGCTTTAATTTTTAATGCAGAAAAAAAAAAATTTATTTAATATTTAAAAAAAAAATATTAAATAAATTATTTTATAATAACTAGCTTTATACGTATTGCTTGATTACTTAATACAAAAAGTTTTTTTTTATACTTGTAAATAAAAAATTTTTAATATATATAAAAAAAAAAAAATAATTTTATGATAACTAGTCTCATACGTATTGCTTTGAAAAAAAATACAAAAAAAAAATATATATATATATATATAATATTAAATATAATATATATATATATATATTAAAATTATATAAAAATATAAATATATAATTTTTAATTTTTTTTTTTTTTTTTTTTATAAATTAATTTTTTTTTTTTTTTTAACTTTAATTTATTCATCATCATATTGTAAAAATAAAATATATATGATGAAAAAAAAAAAAAAAAAAAAAAAAATTAATAATAATTATATATAAAACACACATAAATCAGTTTATATATAATATATGGGGATCTCGTCTAACCGACAAGACGAATCCCCAAGCTGAGGGCTGAGTCTCAACAGATCGCAGCGTGGTAACTGCTCTACCGAGTACAACACCCCGCCAGGTACCTAAGTCGTCTACAGACGATTCCGAGTCTCGACATTGAACTTTATTAAACCCATGATCGACCGTTAGATGCCTGGCCAATATACGGCGAAATCCCGATATTGAATTTAACCAAGTAGCATCATACGGCAAACGGGGCTCGTGCGATAATAAATTCGTAAATTTATTACCTAGTAGTATCACATTGTTTTGAGCCTTTCAACTCACAAGACTCCTAGAAATATCGTTGCCACCTTTGACTAGAAAGGATACGGCCTTAGAGGCGTTCAGGCATAATCCAACGGATGGTAGCTTCGCACCACCGGCCGCTCGACCGAGTGCGTGAACCAAATGTCCGAACCTGCGGTTCCTCTCGTACTGAGCAGGATTACTATCGCAACGACGAGTCATCAGTAGGGTAAAACTAACCTGTCTCAAC
>WSYQ01001573.1:0-67503 GCA_011426435.1 Lysiphlebus fabarum
CATTATTATGTTGTGTTATTATTGGACAATGACATAATTTATTCATGAAATGTTTATTTATCATTTTTTTTTTTTGAAATATTTTTGGAGCAAAGCATAACGAAATATGTAAAAGTACTTCTTAAACGAAAAATCCTACTAAAGCAGCTATGGAATTTTAACCGACAGCAAAAGAACAAGATATTGAAGATCATCCAAACTGTGAACCTGACGTTGTTCATCCATCAAGGTTAAGACTAGATCATGAAGATTGTCCTGCTAGACGATCTCGTGGAAAAAAACACGTTGATGCAATTTAAGCTGCAGTCCCGTGTAAGAGAACACAACATGGCCAATCCTTGGCCGATGCTGGTAAAACATCCGCCAATCATTGGCAAACTTTAATGGGCCGTTAATGAGCCAGGTCTGGAGCGTTAAGTCAATTTAATATTAGCTGCTATGGATGGTCCAATCATATTTCCGAAGATTGGGCCAATGATTTCCTCTATAACGGCCCGTTGGTATTTCAAGAAAAACCCATTTGCCACCCAACTATCAGCCATTAATGCACCAGGCTTGAAGGGTTACGTCAATTATATTTCATGGGTCAACCAGTCATCAGCCATTGATTCAATAAGACAAAATAAAAGAAAATAGAAAAATATTTGTTTGACAGAAAGTAAATGGTCATTGCTTGATCGTCATATCTTGACCAATTCACGGTCGCCAATTATTGGCCAATTAAGAATCAGCCATAGCTTGGCCAATTCATGGTTGCCAACCATCGGCCAGCCGAGAATTAGCCAATGCTTCAAAACCATCCATTGGCAGTAAAATAATGGGCCAGTCGTTGGATATGCACCACTAATGGCCCATGCTTAGCTACCAATAATCGGGTGCTATTAATGGACCAATGCATGACCATGTTGTGGGTCATTCCTACACGGGAATGATGTTGCTGGTTGTTCATACTTTCAGTCACATGATAATGTCGCTCAACAAATAAGTTCTTACTCCAAGACAACTCAAGAAATGTTCAAAAAACAAAAAAATATATTATCATCTAAATTACCATTGTCAAAATTAATTTTAAATTAACTATTTGCTTAGGAAAATATGATTCATAAAGTTAATAAAATATTTCTCTTAGAAATTGTTTATGTATAGGGATCTGACCCTGGCATCTGGTGGCATATAGTGAACTATTTTTAATTGATATGAATTAAATTACAAAATTGATACAGTTTACTATGTTGATGATATCATACTATAGTACAATCGTTTAGACTGCGCCATATTGTCTCACTGATTAGACTTTACACAATTAGTGTGTGCGTGAGTGACTAAGCCCCGCCCATAGATCAAATCTCTATAAAATTAATTTGGTTATTTTCATCGTTTTCTCTAGAAGTAGCTAAGGATAGGAGCTAAATTTAGGCCACGCCTCTAAATCTTTGCTAGCGTTGTACGTTAATTACAGAATTATAATGTTAATAACAAAAAATAAATGTTAAATTTTTAAAAATGATTTATTTTACTTTTATTTTAATGAACAAACTTTATTTTTATGTACATATTTTACAAAAATCAAATAATAAACACAATAAAAAAATGTAAAATTATAAACCTGTTACAATGTGTGAGCGTACTTTTTTTCTTTCTTACTTTTTCATATATATGTATACACTATAGTAAAAATATAATAAACGTATTATTTTACACGCGCGTAATTGTAACACACAGACATATTTTATGTTCATCAGCCTGTGCACTGCTTCAAAAGAACCGTAAATGCATAGCTTCACAATCATCATTATGAAATGAAATTTCTTCGAAAACTTTACTTTTTAAAACAATGATTTCAGAAGAGTATCAAAATATTAAAAGTTTTGATATTTGATGCTTATTAGTTTAAATAATTATTTCAATTGAAATAATTGAATTCACTTACTCAGTTTAATTTTTGTCAAGGACGATCATTTCGTGTCTGTTGAGTTGCAAGTGGTTACACCTCTGACCCAACTTGACTATTAAGAAGTTTTTTTTTTTTGTCTAGCACGATGATTTCGTACACGTTCAGCAGTAGTTAAAGGTGGCCGTGATAATTCGATTATAGCATTAGGATTGATTTTGAGCATTTTTTCTTCCTGAAGTCGTTTTTTTTCTTTTTTTCTAGCACGATAATTTCGTTGGTGCTCAGCATGAGTCAAACGCTTTTGTGATGATTTGAGTATTGCATCAGGATTATCTCTAAGCATCTTTTCTTCCTGAAGTCGTTTTTCTTCTTTTTTTCTAGCACGATAATTTCGTTGGTGCTCAGCATGAGTCAAACGCTTATGTGATGATTTGAGTATTGCATCAGGATTATTACTAAGTATCTTTTTTTCCTGAAGTCGTTTTTCTTCTTTTTTTCTAGCACGATAATTTCGTTGGTGGTCAGCATGAGTCAAACGCTTATGTGATGATTTGAGTATTGCATCAGGATTATTACTAAGTATCTCTTCTTCCTGAAGTTGCTTTTCATATTTTTTTCTAGCACGATAATTTCGTTGATGTTCTGCATGAGATAAACGCACTGATGAAAATTGGAGTTTGTTATCAAGATTATTCTGAAGGTTCTGCATAGCTGGAGGTAATAACGTCTCTATGTTAAGAGGATCTTTTTGAGGTTGTTCATTTTTATCAAAATGATTTGAGAATGGTGCAGAAACACATGACTCATGAACTTCAGGTTTAATCATAATTTCTTCAAAATGGTTTTCGAGTATTATATCATCAGGTAATATTATTTCTTCTTTTATAACGACTGGATTAGAATCCTCAAAACATTCAATTTTTTCAATTGATTCTGTCATTTTTTCTGTCAAATAATAATAATAACATTGTATAAATAAATATGTATATTGACTGTATGTATGTACATATGTATGTATGTATGTATATGAGACGTACTTAGTCAAATCACGAGGTCATCTGGCGATTTTAATAAGATGAGCTATTTTTGGTTGATTTTAGGCTGAAATAAAACCTCGAATTTTTTTAAATTTTTTTATCAATTTTTCTGGACTCCATCATCACCAATTTTGGAATTTCTCAAAAACAACTATTTTTTTTGTCTGAATTTTTTTGTACAGAATAAAGTATGCAATATACGTATTTCAAGCATTTTTTTTCTCAAATTATTTTTTTTTTTTGCTGAAAATAAGATTTCGAAAATCAAAAAATAAACATTTATATTTTTGAACCCAGATTTTTGCTAAGCTGTATTGTAACCTTATATGCTGTTAAAAAAATAAAAAAACGGCTGGTTTTGAGAAATCCCAAAATTAAAGGCTTAATTTCAGCCAAAAATCAACAAAAAATATCTCATCTAATCAAAATCGCAAGGGGTCAGGCAGATCCTATAATGTAAAAATTTTCTTTCTGAGTTTTATATTTTTTGACAGTATAATACTGTCAGAAAGTATTTAAACTAAAAATCGACTAGTTGCCCAACTATGTTCCATCTGATCAGTTACCATCTGGGTAGCTATTCTTGACTCGATTATCCGCAAGTTATCCCGAGCGACTGGGATAACTTTTTTGTCGCAAAACATGAAAATTTTAGCTTAATTTGTATCCTTCCCAATGGTTTACATCAAACGACTAAATCATTTTCAGGCGTTTTCATGTTATCCCGTGTAGGTGGGATAATCGAGTCAAGAATAGCTACCCTGATTGCATGTATGTTTATATATTTTGTATGTTCATAACTTCTAAAACAATATTATTATACTGATCATTATGTATTTTTTCTATATTTGTTTATTTATCAAATACTTCCAATCAAAATATATTTTATTGTACTTACATAAAATGTTAGTATGTGATGTGTCCTATTTGATTATTATTGGAATATATACTTTAATTTTATTACTTTTATATTTTATTTATTCGTTATATAATATTAATCAGATTGTATTTACTTTGAATTTTATATAAATAATAACACCAACTGTACCTGAACACTCCAACACCTGACAATGCACATATATACGATATCATGGAGGTGTATACCCCTCCATGCAGGGTTGTTAATGTATAAAACATAATGTTTTATCCATTTGTATAAAACGTCGCCATCTAGAACCCTAAGAAAATCGAGCAACTTCATAATCAACATCATCAGCTGTCAAGTCATTCGATTGAGTGTACACTTTGAAATGAACAAATAGCTAAGGCAAGAGGTGTAAATAAAAAAAAATTCTTTATTGAACAAGTTTTAGCAATTCAAATATATATTTAATTGCACTCATTTTCTCAGCCATTTGAATTTTAATATTTCAATAAACAAAAGGCTGTATATTATTTTAAAAAAATATTGTCTTTACGATGTATCGGTATTATACTGTTATATTACTGGTATGCAATACTAGTACACTGTACTGGTATTTTACTCCTAACAAAGCCATATCAGTTACTAGTATGTTGTACCAGTTTTATACTAGTATGATAGTAGTAATAAAGTCAGCTGTCATTTTGTGGTATTCTGTACCAGTAAAATACCGGTATATTGCTGATACGAATTTCTAGTGGTACGCGGTGGTTATCTGGGTTTAGCTTTGGTTCAATTTTGGTTGAATTACGGTCATCGGTTTGATTCGGGTTTGGATTGCGCAACTTTCAACCGAACGTGAACGTTTTTTTTCGGTTTATTTATGGTTCTATAGTTCTGTTAGGGGAGTGCCGATTTCTAGATAATTAATGTTGACGACTTTAACAAGCAGAAATATATATAGAGATCAAAATCTTGTATTTGTATTTCTTCACAGTACGAATTTTTATTATTTAAGCTTTCGAGATTTTTATAGATGGTAATATGTATCAAAGATATCAATTACCATGATGAAATTACCAAGAATTTAAAGGGTTAATAAATTATCAATATTTTTCTTACCACTTACTTTTTTTTAAACAAATGTTGAATGTCAAACATTGACAAATCATTAATTGAATGGAATGATAAACAATTACTTGTTGAATTTTATTTTAAAAAATTGTTTAAATAAGATTCATCAAGGTTTGATAATAAATTTTTATTCAACTGATTAACATGTTTGACATTAATTAATTAATAAATTTATTTATTTATTTATTTATTTATTATTTCAATTAACCAACACGTGGTACTGTTTTTTCAACATTATTACACTTAAATTTATTGTTTTCTGATATGCAAACAATGGATCTACGTTGTTGTCCATTCAAATAAGAAACAGTAAATACAGGAATTCCCCATTTTGGATTAATTTTGTCAATAGTCGTAATATTATTTAGATATAAATTTACAATATTTGCAAATTTAAATGAATCATTTTCAATAATTTCAATTTTGTTACTTGACAAGTGTAAATCTTTGCATTTAATACCATTAAAAGTATTCTTCTTTATTGTTGTTAATTTATTAAATGCCAAATTTAAATATTTCAGATTATTCATTGATTTAAATGCATTATCTTGAATTTTTATTAAATTTGTATTTGTTATTGTAAATTTTTCAATTTGTGGAATACAAAATAATGAATTTTCTTGTAATAATTCAAGTTGACTATTTGTATAACGAATATCAGTTAATGATTGTGGTAATTTATGTGAATATATATTTTGACAAATACCAATTGATTGATTACCAAAAATTTCTAATGTTTTTAAATTTTTAAGATTCATCAATACTTGACTGAGATATTTAAAATTTTCTCTAACTTGAATTTTAAGAAATTTAAGAGATGTTAAATTATCAAATAAATGAGCTTCAAGTGTTATTGGTCCAACATCTAATTCTAAATTTTCTAATTCTGTTAAACCAAAAAATGATTCTGGATAAATTATAAATACATTATCTGTTTTATGAAATATCAATGTTTTTAAACATTTTTTAACATCTGAATTATTAAATGCAAAACTACTGATTGATGATATTTCATTGAATAATTCAAGTTTCGAACAGCTAGCTGATGTAAGTCCTAAAAGCTCTGGTAAATATGTTAGCTGTAATTTATCATCAACTTTATTTAAAGATGTCAAAGAATTAAATTTTGTACAAATAATAAATGAATCTTTTTGAAAACAATTTGTTTGAATTTTAGATTCATCAAGATTATTTGTTATAGAATTATTTTTAATTTGAGTATTGTTATATACGTATATTATTTCAACTTTCATATTATTAAATGCAGAATTTTCAATAAATATTAATTTATTATTTGATAAATCTAAACTTATACATTTAAAACCATCAAATGCCATTTTGCTTATTGCTACCAATTCATTGTGACTTAAATCAAGTATTGATAATGTCATTTTTTCAAATGCTTTGTCTTCAATTGTACTAATTTTATTATTCCTTAATATTAAATAATTCAAGTTTATTAATACTGTAAAAATATTTTTATAAATATGGGTTAATTTATTTGATGATAAATACAATGATTTTAAATTTTCAAGTCCAACAAATGCATGTGTATGAATCGTTTGAAGTTGTCCAGTAATTGAACTAAAATATTCTAATTTATTCAAACAATACAAAGATAATGATTGTAACTCTGTAAAAGTACTATCTTTGTATTTTAAATTTTGTATATTATAGCTGATAGTTTTACATAATCCATTACAAATGTCAATTGTATTATAATTAATCATAGATAATTTTTTTAAACTTACAAGATTTAAAAATGATTCACAACGATAATTTTGTGGATTGATTATAGGAATTTCAAGTGACTTCAATGATTCCAGATGATAAAAAATAGTTGCTGTCAAATAAATTGGTTGAGTATTGATATTTAAAACTTCAAGTTTTTTAAGCCCAGAAAAAGTTGAATTGCTAATTGTAAAATTTTTCATTTTTGAATTAATTGATAATGTTGTAATTGATAAATTATCAAATGAATTATTTTCAATTAATGATAATTCTTCATCTATTATATCAAGTGTTGGTGGTTGCCAAAATTCATTAAGCTTCATAATTTTATTGATATTTCTATTTTGTGTTTTACAAATTATAAAATAACTATATATACTTAAATAACATATATGTGTCTTATTTAATTGATTTAATTTATCTGAATTTATTATTGTGTGTTGATTTTTCTTTGTATTTTCATTTATTATAATATCATAATAAGTATAGTTGATGTATACCATTGTCGTGTTGTGATTGAGACCCCATTTGAAATAATTTATAGTGAATAATTGATTTTTAAACAAGTAAATTACATCAATACGTGATGTATTAAATGCTCCATCGACGATAGCCAGCAATCCATTATCAGTAAGATCAATTAAATTGCATTGAATTTTGTTAAAAGTTTTTTCTTCAATAATTTCTAATAAATTGTAACTCAAATTGAGTATTGATAAATAATTATTTTCAATTGTCAATGCTTCATCATCAATTTTATTAATTGAATTATTACTTAAATTAATAATTTTTAAATTTTGAATATTAAATACATTTAAAGGTATGTGAGTAAGTTTTTTATTTGATATTAAAGATATTATTTTTAAATTTTTTAAACCATCAAATGCACCTGGTTTGAGTGATGTTAAATTACTATTAGTAATTGCAAGATTTTGTAAATTTTTTAAACATATAAATGATTTGTCAGCTACAGTTTCAATAGAGCCACCAGTATATTTAAGTTGTGATAAATTTAAAGTAATATTTCTTTTTGTTAAATAACAGATATCTGCATCATGATGATTTAAAAGTTCTAATGTATTTAATTTTAATTGCTGATTCAATATTTCAATAAAATTTGATACTGATTCTTTGGCCAATTGAATTTTTAAATATGTTAAATTTTCAAGTTCATAAAAACTATTTGGTTCCAAAAAAACTGTAGCTGTATTAATTTCTAAATTTGTTAAACTTTGAAAATTCGTAAAAGCACCATTTTTAATACAAATTTTTTTATCAGCTAAATCAAATTGTAACGTTTTGATTGATAAAGATGATAAATTTTTTAATCCATCTCTTAAAAGAATATCAATTTTTTTATTTATTATGTGAAGTTGATCTTGATGTTTTTTTATAATTGAATCTTTTTTATTGAAACTAGTTAAATTATTTAATTTACAATTTGTATCAGTAGATGACGAAGAATTATTTATTATTTTTGAAAATACAAATGATGAATGTATTATTAATATTAATTTAATTATTACCAATAAAATTTTTAGATTATTCATTGTGTTATTTATTGTGTTGTAAACTTTATCACAAAACTTGTATTTTAAAAATATAATGACTGTCAAGTATAGCCAATGTCTACAGTGACTTTGACTGTCGAGATTTGTGTAATTGTTTTAGACTTTTTTATTCATATATATATGAACATGTAAGATAAATGAACGCAAGATAAATTTAATTACTTAAAATTTTTATCTACAGTTTTAGTTGAGTATTTATTTTTTGATTATTTTCATTTTAATAAAAAAATTAATTTATTTTTATAATAAACTTTGGTAAGATAAACAAAGTTAGAGGAAAAAAATTATAAAAAATATATTTTTAACAATGTTGAATTAACCTATATAATATTTGAAAAAAAAAAAAGTTGATATATAAATCATATCACAACAATTACGTATTAATATTTTAATGATGAATAATTTTGTTGAAAATAAATATCAAAATATATTAAATATTTTTAAATAATATGTAATTAATAATAATATATTTAATTAATTTTTTTTTATCAATTTATTTAAATATTTTATTTGTATGTTTTATTATAATTACTTGTTTATTATATTTATTTTTTCTTCGTTTTTGTATATTTAATAAAATAATTAACTTTTAAAAATTTTATAGAAATATAATTATATTTTAAATAATAAATATATTTAAAATTCTTATTATATTTATATAATTATTAATTAAATTAAAAAAAAAAAAAAAAAAAAACAATTCATTTTAATTATCACATTTTTATATACTTTTAATTTATTACATTTACATATTTATAGAATTCGCTATTAAAATATAATAAAATTTGAAGGTGACTTAAACAAGTATATAAAATCAACAAACAAAAGTTGTTCAAAGTCTGCTTGTCTGACAAGTTGAGCCTTTTTATTACAAAATTTTAATAAAATATATATATAAAGTTATACACAGTAAAAAAAAGTTGGTAATTCGTTTGTAATTGGTAGACTTTAGTCGTTTGTTAAATTTTTGTTTGTTAATTTAACAAAAAAAAATTTGTAAAATCTTTTGACAAATTTTATTTGTTAATTTTACAAACAAAAAATTTGTAAAATGTTTTTACAAACTCTGTTTGTTAATTTTACAAATTTTTTTTTGTTAAACTAACTCGTAACATAATGTAAAAATAAAACAACAAATTTAATGTAAAAATAAAAAGAATATTTGAAAGATCATTTGATAACACATCTTCCAATGATTATAACTAAAATGGGACCACCAAGAATTCATTGGACCATGAGATACGAAAGTAAAAATGGATTTTTAAAAAGTTTCGTATACAAGTTAAAAAATTTTAAAGACATAGCACATACACTGGCTAATCGTCATCAAAAATGTATGTTACAATCATGGAATAATAGAAAAGTTTATTGTGAAGACGAACCACAAATTAACAACACAAAAATAATATGTTTAAAATCAAGTGAATTTTGTGATATTATTAACAAAACATTAAATATAAATTCAAATAATTATATTTCTATAGGTAATAGTATTGATAAAACAAAAATTTGTAAAATTAACAAACAGCTGTTTGTAAATTTCATTTTCCAAACAAAAATTTGTAAAATTAACAAACAGTTGTTGGTAGACCTTATTTAACAAATAAAATGTTTGTTTAATTAACAAACGTTTTGTTGGTGGACCTAAATTAACAAACTGAATTTGTTAAATTTACCAACTTTTTTTTACTGTGTAAAATTAACAAAAAAAAAAAAAAAACTTGATAAAATTTAATAAAGAAAGAACCCTACACAGAACAATAACGTTTTACATCAATTTATCTTATGATCAAAAAATTTGTTCAATTAACAGTACACCATCAGCATAATGTGCTGTTATCAAAGTAGTATGCAATGGAAGTAACTATCACTACAGCACTTACATTTTTATGTCAGTTAATATTTTTTTTCATCTGTAAATGTAATTTGTCAGTAATCTATTACTCTCAGTACTCTCAGTCGTGTTTTTCATTGTCCCTCAGCTACCACATTGTAGTGTAGTTTTGAAAGTATAAATTAAATATATTATAAAATTACTAGAATAAATTTAATAAAATTAAAATGATAGTTTAATTTAATCTTTTTGTTTTTTTTTTTTTTTTTTGAGTTGAAATATTTTTTTATAAATATTTAAAATATGTTAAAAAAACAAGAAGTTGGAGAAGAGGAAGAAGTTCCAGATCGAGGATCATGGGCTAATAAAACAGAATTTATACTTTCATGTGCAGGTTATGCAATTGGAATTGGTAATGTTTGGAGATTTCCTTATTTATGTTACAGAAATGGAGGAGGTAAATAATTTATTTATTTAAAATACAAATTAAATAAACTTATTAATTTTATTTATTTTTATTTTATTTTAAGACTATTTTTAAGACAAATAATTATGACATTAATTTGAAAATTACTTCCTTAATTTTAAATGTATATTTTATTATTTTTTTATGAGAATTAAAAAATTATCAACCTACATTGATATAATATACAAGAAAAAATATTATAAAATTTTAACCAATTATATTAAAAAATGGACAAATTATTATTTTATTTAAATTAAAAAAAAATTATTATTTTTTAAGATTTATTAATAAAATGTTTTTCTAAAGAATTTTTATTACTATACATAAGCATGAACTATTTTTATTTTTCCGTGTCAATGTAATTTCCTGTTGAGGGAGCAACGACAATTTAGCAGAAGTTTTTTTATTGTTTAATTTTTTTTTATACATTTATGTATAAAGAAAAAATTACCAAGTGATTATTTAAATTATCTAGTATTTTAAAAATAGGTATAAAAATTTAATTTTTATTTTATTTTTTTATTTTATTTAGGTGCATTTTTAATACCATATCTATTGATGTTATTTCTTTGTGGAATACCATTATTTTTTATGGAATGTTGCATGGGACAATTTGGTGGTACTGGATGCATAACAATGTTTAGAATGAGTCCAATATTTAAAGGTGCTGGCTTTGCAATTGTTATTGTCAATTTAATTTGTACAATGTATTACAATGTTATTATTGCTTATCCATTATTATTTATATCAATGTCATTAAGAAGTAAATTACCTTGGGAAGATTGTGATAATCCATGGAATACACCAAGTTGTCTTAAGGTAAATTATTAAGTAAATAAATCAATAAATTGGTTACAATAATTTATAATAATTATTATAAATTCAAGATTGGTGATGTTAGAAGTACAAATAAAACAAGTCAAATTGAAGGTTTATTAGAAAAAGTAAGCACACCAGCAGAAGAATTTTTTAGGTAATTTTATTTGATAATAATAAAATTTTAATTATTTAATTTATATTTGCTTTGAGAAATTTCAATACAAATAAAAATTATAGTATTTAAAATATTAGAGTTAGTTATGTTGGTTTAATTTCCATGAAAAATTATTTAAATATTTAAAATAAATGTAAATAATTTGATGCAATTCTTTGAATTACTTAGCTTATAAATATTAGGCATAAAAAATTATCAACAAAGCCAACAATATAGTTTCAAATATTTTATAATTAAATTTAAAAAAAAAAACTTACAGTCGTCATATACTTCAATTGTCACCTGGAATTCATGAAATGGGTGGAATCGTTTGGCCTTTATTTATATGCAATCTTATATCATGGATCGTTGTATTTCTTTGCATTTGTAATGGTGTTAAAAGTGTTGGAAAGGTAAATATTTTTATTAAATAAACAATTAAAAATTGTTTAAATAATTATATATAATAATATTAATCAATATATTAATTACAGGTTGTTTATTTTACTGCAACATTTCCATTTGTCATATTGTTTATTTTACTAATAAGAGGTGTAACACTACCTGGTGCAATTGATGGTATATTATTTTATATAACACCAAAATGGAATTATCTTGCAAATTTACGTGTCTGGGCAGATGCAGCAATACAAATATTTTTTTCACTTGGACCTGGATGGGGTGGAATTGTTAATATGGCAAGCTACAATAAATTTCGAAATGACAACAGAATGTGAGCAAAAAAAAAAAAAAAAATAAAAATAAAATCATTTTTAATTCAATAAATGTTACAAATGTTTAACTAAATTAATTAAATTAATTATCATTTAAAGGGATGCAATTTGGATACCAATTTTAAATTGTGGAACAAGTATATTTGCTGGATTTGTTGTATTTTCAGTACTTGGATTTATGTCACATAGAACTGGATTACCAGTTGCTGCAGTTGCAACTGGAGGTAATTTATTCTGTACACAAAAAAAAAAAAAAACAAAAGAAAGATAATATTAGTTTAATTTTTATTTTTAATTTATTATTTAGGACCATCACTTGCTTTTGAAACTTATCCAGAAGCATTGACAATGCTACCATTTCCTCAAGTTTGGTCAATTTTATTTTTTTCAATGTTGTATTTTCTTGGAATGGATAGTTGTGTAAGTTTTTAGCTTATAAATATTAAAATATTTTACAATATGAAAATAATTATATTATTTTTAATTATAGTTTGTACAAATTGAAGCAATAATATCAAGTGTTACTGATGCATATCCTCATTTGAGAAAAAAAAAACATTTAGTAGCAATGGTGTCAATGTTTGTTCTTTTTCTTGGTTCAATAGTATTTATAACAAATGTAAAAATATTTTTCACAATATATATAAAATAATAATATAAATGATTAATATTTTAATTATTTATTTAATCAAGGGTGGAATGTATCTTCTTCAACTGTTTGACTGGTATGCTGCATCAATTTCAGTTATATCAATTTGTCTTGCTGAGGTCATTGTCGTAGGATGGACATATGGTAATATTAATAATTAAATTTACATATTAACAAGTATGTGCATGTAAAAAATTAAATATTAATATTATCATATTGTAGGATGTGACAATTTTGTTAGAGATGTTGAATTTATGCTGGGAAAAAAATTAAATCCTTGGTGGCCAATTTGCTGGAAATATATTACACCAACAATATTAACGGTAAATTTATATACAAAATTAATATTTTAACATGAAAAACTAATGAATAATTTTTATTATTAGTTTATTTTTATAACAACAATAATATTCAATACAAGAATAACATATAATGGAGTTCAATATCCTGATTGGGCTGTTGGTATTGGATGGTGTTCAGCACTAGTCAGCATGCTTTGTATACCTGGATATGCACTATATTTTTTGATTAAAAAAAAAGTAATAATTATTATTATTTACATATGTATATCTAATGTCAATTTGAAAAATTTGTAAACTATTTATATATGCTTTTTTTTATTTTAGGGTACACTTAGAAAAAAATTGAAAATTGGTTTTAGTCCAACTTCTGAATGGGGACCACAAACAAAAACAGACAGAGAAGATTGGAAAAAATATTTAGCTGAAAATAAAAAAACTTCTAGTACATCAAATGTTGAAATAATTAAATTAACAAGTCTTTGAATATTTTTTTTTATTAAATAAATAAATAATTTCATTTATGATTTTCAATTGTTAATTTTTTTTTTTTTTTTATATTTGTACCTAAATTCACTTCATTATTCAATAACCCAAAATTCATGTAATTATTTAATATTTATAAATCAAAAAAATAAAAAAATATATATAAAAAAAATAATAAAAAAAATGACAAATTCTAAATTATCATCAGAAAAAATTAATGAAAAAAAATTAAATTATAAAATGAAAAAAATTCAAAAAAAAATTATCATAAATGATAATTTATTTTCATCATCTGTTGATCCATATGACAGACCATTAAAATGGTGGGAAAAAGAATTCATAAAATATTCGTAAGTAAATTTTTTATTAATTTTAATAAAACAAAAATAAAATTAAAAAATTATTATATAAAATTCAAAACGAAATAATACCAAGTATTATTATTTTACAAAAATAATATCGGCGATATCACGGAAATATATATTATAACAGACAAGTAAAGAGGATGAGAATGTTAATAAAATACCTGTCAAAATTTACACAAACTTATTAATAGTACATATAACATAACAAATCAATGTCGAGATAATATTCATTGCCTGATTCGAAAAATTATTTTTAAATAACTCAAGTACACTTGTCCTAATTTAAAAATGTAAAAAAAAAATATATATATATAATAACAGCTACTTTAACTTAATTATTAATTTAATTAATTTTTTTTTTTAATTAAAAAAATACAAATTTAGTTTTTAATTTAAATATTTTTTGTTAAATATTCCAGTAAATAACTTGAAATTATATTTATTTGAAGATATTTAAAAATTGTTCATATTATTTTATTTTGAGTAAAACAACTTGTAGCATTTACCCTGTAAATAAATAACCATATATATATATTTATTTATTATAATATAAAAATTTAAAAATATCACGCAAATTGGCGTGACAAAATGGTGCAAACACATTGATAAAATAAAATATCACTTTGAATCGATGATTGTCTATTCCATCGAGAAAGGTAATAATGAAAATATATTAGGGTTTAAATGTAAATGATCGCGTGTATACCTATATGATGATCAGCTGGTGTCATGATACTGTGTTGTATATATATATGATAAGGCAATATACAACAATATCCATATATAACGTGACAGGATGCCCGGTTATCCGCACCAGTTTTCCAGAAGGCTTTGCTTATATATATATATAGATTTATCTGTCATGTTTATAACATGCTCACTAAAAAATTTAACACGATTTTAGTTAAAACAATTATTTCACAATTCAAAGAAACGTGATACAAGTAAGGTGTTTAAAATAAAAAATATTTTGTAAAGAAGTTTTTCATCAATTAATATATAATTTAATTTAAAAATTTAAAAGACAAATTTATTTGTAATTTTGTTGATATTTTTTTGAAGTATTTTGTAATTAAATTTGTCGAAAAAAAAATATATAAATAGTGTATGATGATTCAACCATCGGGTGATGGTTTTTGGGCAACTGTTGAATTATTGGTTGATGGAATTCAAGATTTATCAAGAGCTGAACCTTGCAATGATGATATTGAAGAATGGCTTGAAACAATGGCTAATAAAATTAAAAAATTGAAAAAAAATGATTGGGTTATTGATGATAATGACGATAATGATGATGAAGAATTTGATGAATTGGATTTTGGTTCTTGTTGGTTTGTAAATTTTAATTTTAAAATACTTCTTGAAAAATATATATTAGCTAATTAACAGTTGTCTATAGTAATTTGACAACAGTTGTTTTTTTTTTTTTTTTAAATAATATTTATCAAATTCTAGTTACTTGGGAATTTTTATAAAATATGAAAAAAAATATATTTGATATTTGAATTTATATTTCCAATTGAATAATATTTTATAGCTTTTGTTGGACAAATAATTTATGTTAAATTAAATTAAAATTTTTTTAAAAAGTACTAAAACACAAAATACAACAAGTAGATATTTTTATTAATAAAATAAATATGATTTTCAATTATCAAAAATGTCAAACTAATATTGTTTTAAATTGAATTTTAATTAATAAATATAAATAATTAATATTTTTTGTATTCATGTTATGAATTATAGAAATATAATTAATTAAATGATGCTTAATTGGTGATTTTATTATCTTTATTTTTCATAATTTATTAAACACTTAGATAAATGTATCTTTTGCGTGAGAAACAATAAAAATTTAAAAAACCTTTGCCTGTCTTTATATATATCAAATGTAAAAACCATTTTCGTATAAAATAATCGATACTCTATTTTTTTGAGCCACGTACCACATTTATTACATCTACTTGTTTATTTTTTTTATATGTCACAATTTAAACTTAAATAAACAATATACTTTTTTTTTTTTATTTTTATTTTTATTGTTATTTTAGAATTTTTTATTTCTGTTTATTCAATCACAAAACTATGCTCTATGCTCTTTTTATTTTTTATATTTGTTTTATCTATTTATTTTTTTATTTACATTCTAAATCTAAATAGTATTTTTAGTTTTTTTTATATCTTTTTATTTTATATATAACTATAAATTTAGATATAAAAAATGCAAATAAAATTTAGTTGTAAGTTATTCATTCTTTGATCAACATGGTAGAACTCGATGAATTTTTACTATTAACATTTTGGTGAGAATCGAAAAATAAAATAATTTTATAAATTAAATAAATATTTTGTATATATAAATATTTGTTTTAATAAGACAAAATAAATAGTAAAATATTAAATTTTGAAAAAATATAAATTTAATAAAACTATTTTTATTCATAATATAATTATCTAATTAACAAATTCATCTCCACGAGCATATAATTATTGATAATATTTCTTGTGATTGCTAACATCAATGACAAAATATATTTTATTTAAACTTTTGTCAACTTAATCTTATTTCACCTAATCTTTGGAGCCATATTATTTTATCAAACACTTTTGTTATTTTATAATATTTTGATATTTTTTCTTTTTCTTCTTCACATATTTATCAGACATGCCTTTTATACTGATATTTGTACATGTTAGTCTAGTCACGAACATTATTTTTGTTTTAATAGTCGTTCGACAAACTCATTTTAGTTGAGAATTGAAGTTCATACAATGTGCATTATTGAATAATAAATTTAAAAAAAAATATTTTAATAAATAAGGTTATTTGTATTTGAATGTAAAAAAAAGAAATTGTTTAATTTTTACAAGTTTTTGATTACATAATGACAATATACTTGTTTATTTTTATTTTTTTTTGGTTTTTTTTTTAGCTTCAGCAATCCACCAGTGAGATCACGTTTGGAAATGTTGATGGGAAGTAATGTTGTACGTTTAACAGATAGAAGATATATGCTAAGGTTAATGGCAAAAATAAAAGAAGATTATGAAAATAATCAACAATGTCGAATTGAAGAGAGGAAGGTAATAACAACAGTCAATTAAAGTACAATTTTAATTTATAATTAATTTGCATTTAAAATTCAAAATATACCTACATATTTATTTTAGTAATTAATTCCATTAAAAAAATCATGAAATAATTGAGCTTTTATATATTGAATATATTGAAATAATATATTAAATAATAATAAATTAAATCACAAGTTAATAAAAACAAAGCCCATAAAAAAATAAGACATAAAAATAAAAATTTCTTCAATATATATATTTTTTTTTAAATAAACTAGGTCAAGTAAACTTTATATTATTATTCAGTATACTTGAATTATTTATTTATCATTATTTAAAAAAAAAGATAAAAATATAATAAATCAAATAAATAAAAATATTAAAAACAAAAATAAATAAAAAAATTTGAGCATTTGTTTTTGTTTTTTCTTAAATCAATAAAACCAATATCATTGATTAACAAACATTTCACAAACACAATAAAATAAGCGATTTCAATATACATAACAAAACTTAAAACGTATTCAAAGTGTTTACAAGAACATAAGCTGATTTTAATAATGTCAATATAACAAACGGGCTTAAAACCAGCTTTCTGTCGGCAACCTTTAACTACTTGTCTAGCTTTGTAATGTTTTAATTATTTTCAACAAATAATCCTGGTATATATCCTCAATATTCCTGATTTCTTTATTCACTTATATGTTAACTATAAAATCTTCATTTACACAATTTTACCAGGACATGACCATAACATCTTGCACGCACTTGGACCTCACAAAACAGACATAAAAAAATAGACTAATAAAACTTGATACCTGAAACTCCGAGCATGCAACATCCCTTATTTTTATTACTTCGTTTCACTATTACCCTTTTGCTTTGAATGTAAACATGAATTTTAAACTGTTTTATTATTATTTTAAATATTAATTTCTTTTTTTTTCAGAAAAACGAGCTCATGAGAACAAAAATGATGATAGTAAATCGACTAATACCAGTTCAAGATGCACCAATTGAAATAAAAAAATATCCACTTTTTCAATTGTATCTTTATTGTGACGCAATTATACAAGAAAAACGTAAAAAAGTAAGTTAAATTTGATAAAACCTAATTTGTAACTTTGACATATTTATTTAGGAAAACAAAAGCACTGGGTTATTACATGTGATGATAAAAATTATAATTTATTATTTCAGAGATCATCAAAAGAAATAAAAATTGCACAATCACTTTATCGTTTGCTTTATCCAGTTAAACTGGAAGAAGAGACAAATAATCAAGAAAAATATGCTTATATGAAGCGAGTTCATATTGATGGTGTTCCAGAACTTGTAATGCTTTTTGTTTTTTTTTTTTTTAATTTTTAAAAAACTATCTTCAGAATATTAAGGTTGTTTTTAAGTCTCACTGTTGTACTTAATATATTATGCTTTGATGATATTTTTTATTCCCAAATAATGTAAAATTTACTACGAATTTAGATTTCTAGAAACAACCTTAATAAAATATTATCAAAAATTTAATTAATAATAGTATTCAAAAATTTGTCATTTAGATTCCATTGACATCAGATGAAGTTGCAGCAATTGAACTTGAAAATGAGGCATCAAAAGATATTGAAAATGGATATATGTTACCACAAGAAGAATACGATAGATTACATTATGAAACAAATGAAATTAAAGAATTTCGTGAAGCACAGGTGGGTTTAATACTTTCTATCTCAATAAACAACATAACAATATAATGATTTTTAAAATTAATATATTTGATAAATTTCAAGCCAAAATAAATTCACGTAAAAATATATATATTCAATAATCACTGAGTTTAAATTCATTTTACAGAATGTCGAAGACATGTATGCCAGAGCTCACGAGATTCTTGGAATATTGTACTCTTATATTGATGATGGTAGATATAAAAAACCAGGTTATTCTGAAAAAACAACAAAATTTTCGGCAGATGAGCCAGAGACAACTGAAGAATTAACAGATGAAAAAAATAATATTTAAATGAATAATTTATGATTGATTATTCATATTTAAGAACAATGATATTGAATCATTACCTGAGAGTACAACGATATATTTTAAAAATGTTATTTAACTTACAGTACTTTATAAAGTTGTTATAGTACTTAATTTTTTATCACTTGAATATAAAAAAAAAAATAACAATTTATGGAAAGTTAAAGAGAATAGAGGTATTTTATTTTTTCAACTGAAGTTTGAAGTTTGAAGTTTGATTTAAAATGATTATATTTTAAATTATTAATAATTTTTTTTCGTTATTTATTTATTAAATCTTGTATTTTTTATTTTTTTAAAGTTATTAATTGGTATATGGAAAAATCACAGCTGATATATTTTGCTATAGTGATGACTACATTTTGTACTATTTTTTGAACCAATTAGTAATATATCAATTAATTTGATGTGTTGGAAAATTTTTTCATCATTGAATTTATTAATCTATCAACTTTATATTCTTCCAAATCCACACTTACTATCCCAATTAATTATTAAACAAAATTGAATTTATTGAAGGACATTCTTTTTCAAGATATTTTATAGATTCGATAAATTTTTTTTTAGCCACTCCTCGACAATTGAGCTCTGTTTTTACATTTGAATTTAGATTATCAATAATGAGCTTCTTAAAAATATTCACTGACTCTTTAAGTTTAATCGTATTATTAATAATCATAGGTTTTTCATCAACAATACTTTGAGCAACGACATTCGTTATATTTTTACAAGATTTTTCAAAATCTTTAATTTTATTAAAATAAGTTGTATCAAGTTGAAACTAAAAAAAAAAAAAATCATAAAAATAAATTGTTATAAAAGAAAAAATTAACTAAAATAATAAATTAATTTACTTTTTTTGAAAAAATATAATTTTTTAATCCAGCTGATGATACCGTTCTAGCAATGCATTGTTTAAACTCTTTAAAATAAAGATCGCTGATATTCTGAATTTGTTGCTCCATTATTTGACAATTATTGGTAAGTTTGACTTTTAAATTTAGTATTTTTTTTAACTCTTCAAAAGCTGAATTTTTCTGCATATTGATATCATATTCAATATACTCAGGATAAGAAATTATCGAACTTGTGTCAATATACTTAATACTAGTATTTAATATTATAGTTTTTTCTTTATCCCAATAATCCATTATCATTTCCCAATTTTTTTTCATGCGATATATAGTAATGCAGCTATTATTCTGGATTAAAAAAATTTGTCATTATTATAAACAAACAAACATATAATAATAAAAATATAAATCAATATATAAAAATGTACTAACAACAGTCCAGTTTACTGGAGGTTCATATAACAAGTTGCTTAAATTATGACTGTTAATTTCTTCAGTAAGTATTTCTTGATTATCGTATAAATCACGAGAAACATTACAAACATCAAATATAGAATTTACATTAAACACGTTGTCATTATTTTGACATCCAATCTTTTTACATTTTCCATTGTTGCATATATGATCAATATTATCAGAACTATTTCCACAAGAAGTGCCATCAATAACATCTCCAAGATAAATTAGATTGCTTGAGTTTCCATTCACTTGACAAGTCAATATGCAATTTTTGTTTTTATCTAAAATATCAAAAACAACATGAGTATATTTATATAAATTTTTTTTTTATGTACATGCTTGAAATGATTATTAACAAGTACCTTTTGGATCATAAAAAGCAGTCAAATTTATCGTTTTATTATTAAACTTTGAACATTGTTGTTGTCTGTAAATAATAAAAATTTAAAAGTCAATTGATGTCTATTATATTTTTTATATTTTTTATGGAAATATTAAAATAAAAATTTCAATTTTATACCTAAAATCAACTGCTGTTTCAGGACATGATAGAACATTGCAAATTTCAAATCGTACTTTTTGTCCAACACAATAATCTCCACCATTTTCTGGTTGAGGATTATTACATTTTCTAATTGCTTTTCTTATACCAATACCACAACTTTTAGAACAATTCCCAATTGGAATCCAATCACTCCAGTTTCCATGAATAGATTGTAATTGATTTTCTTCAACACAATCACCATCATAACAAATTTTTTTATCACCACAAAAAGTAAAATCAAACATTGGTCTATTGTCATTTATAACTGATGTTTTATTTAATGCCCTACATCTAATTTCTTCGCATTCTGTTTTAATTATTATCAATAAAAAAAATCATATAAAAAAAATTTTTCATACCAGTTTGATGCATTTGAATTTTAATAAAATATACGTACGATTGATAGAATTATTTAGTGTACGATTATCAAAAATAAAACCTGGACCATCAATCATTTCACATTGTTCATCAACTGAATAAAATTTACCCAAAGACGGTACATGATTAATATCAATAAATACTTTTGGTCTATTTAAAAGATATGGTTTATTGCTATTGTGTAAAAAATATATAAATATTAATGAAGAAAAAACAATGAAAATTTATATCAAAATAATAAACTGTTACCCTAATAAACGAGCCATGGATTTTTGTGAACAAATTGACCATATCAAAGGAAATTTTCCACCAACAGCCATCACATGGTGTGCTTTACTAATTAATATATTTTTTTGACATATATCATCTTCAAAATCATGTTTTGAACCAAGACTATATCAAAACATAACTATATTATTTTAATACAAATAATTTAAAAAATTGTAGTAATGTAAATTTTATACTTACACATGGCCAACTTCATGGATAATTACTGATATTGTTCGAGCACCATTATCATACACGACAATGTGACTCAAAGCAATATTATTATAACGTAATGGATTTGATATGCCTCGTGCGTCTTGGCCGTATTTTCTATAAAAATTATAGACAGTATATTTAATTATAAATATAGTAACTTAATAAGTAATGATTTATTAAGGGGTTTGGACGATTTTTTTGAGGGTAAAAAAGAGGGGATACGGCCTATCTCTTATACATTGACCCAACAGCTATTACCAACCGCTAAAAATCAAAAAAATCTCTTTTTTTTTTCAAAAAAACATCTATTTTATCTGTTTGTTATCGTATAAAAAAATTAAATTAATAATTATTGATACATCTACTATCAATTTTTAATGTTTAAAAGCTTATTATTGGTAATTAAAAATATCATGAAAATCGTGCAACAGCGCAAAAAAAAAAAAAAGTATTGGCACACTTGTTTTATATGTGTATTGTCGTGTTGGTGTATTTCTAATATGACTTTAATTTGTTACTGGCACAAGAAGACTAGAGGTATCTCTAGTCTTCTTGTACTGGCACTTTCAAACTTGCGCGCCACAAGATGGCGGAATATCTCATGTTGCCAAGTTTACATGACGTTTCAGCATAAGCCATGAAAGATAGTGAAATAAATGAATTTTTTGATACTTTAATTATTAATTATAAAAAAACTAAGCTCCAAGCCCCTTTGATTTTTTTTTCATATGTTTCGTTTTGTCTTATTTTATAACCCAAAAGGTTTTTGTCGCGATGTCATATTGTCGATCAGAGATATTGTATTTTCATAAACTTATTCTAATTGTCATTTTTTTCACCCAAATTTCACCATGTTTTCATGCATGTATACAGAAAAACAAAAATAACAGGCAAACTTCCTGGCTCTTTTTATGTATTAAACAATTATTACAGTTATATTTTACCTTGTAAGAAGCATGGCTATGTCATAATTTTTTAAATGATCTGGCTCATTTTCAGTCCAGTCTATAAAATTCATGATGAGAACTTCATACGTGAGTTTGTTTTTTAACCAGTGAATACTTGGAAGATAACCTTGAATTATACGAATATCTGTTAAGATAAGGTTAATTGATAAACCAATGGAAGGATGCTTGAATACATTTGAAGCCTGAAATTATATTTGAAAAAAAAATAATAATTTATGACATTGTTTTTTTTTTTTTTTTGTTGTAAATTACAAATATAATTATTAAATTAATTTAAATGTCAATCAAATTATTTAAATAAAAAAATTTATTCATACTTTTGCCATGAGCATTTTGATGTGGATTGTCAAGTTGTTTTTATAATAATCAACCATTGATTGATCAACATAAACAGAAATTTTAATATAATAAGGTAACGAATAAAATTCTGAAGAAATTAGATTTTCTGATGTTGATGATATTTTTTTAGTAATTGTTGTATCATTTGGATTAACAGTAAACTTAACTCCTACAATGAAAACATATGAAATTATTAAAGTTAATATAAATATACATATATTCATATATAATTCAATCATTCAAGTTATTAAATAATTAAAGTCATAAATAGAAAAATATAAATCTTACGATCATAATAATCAGTCAATAAAGAGTGTTTGCATGTTTCATTTATACAAACATGAAAGATTTTATTATCACAAGATGTGCCATCAATTATTGCACCAAAATAATTCATGGATTTAGTATTATTGTTAGCAATACAATACAATCTACATGGTTCTCCTTTTAAATTTGAATAAAAAAAATTACATAATGTTTTAAAATAGTTTTAATTATAAACGAAAAAAAAATTGATTTATTAAACATATAACCTTGTATATCGTATGATGTCCAGTTGTGCTTATCATCATTAAATCGAGAACACTGTTGATGTCTGTAAATTTTTTAATAATTATTTTAATCTGAGCATATAATTATCTGATTAATTTTAATAGTAAAATTTATTACAACAAAAATTTATTTACAGTGTTAGTGGTTGAAAATTATCAAGAGTATCAGGACATTTATGATTGTTGCAAGTTTCATAGCGTAAATTTTTTCCAAGTTCAGTATTAAATCTTGTATCATTATGTTGACGAATTAATTTTTTAATACCTCCACCACAAATTTTGTCACAATCTTTAAGTGGTATCCAGGGACTCCAATTTATTTTGTTACATTTACCACGGTAACAATATGAATCAATGTCACATTCAATACCATTTTGTTTTGTTAAAAAAATTTTTTTTTCCAATGTTGAATTATTTTTTTTCTTTCTAGAGCATTTTATTAAGGATTCACATTCTATAAAATAAATAAACAATAATAAAATAAACTTAAAAATCAATCTACAGTTATATTTTTTTATAATAAGTTTTAGTAATATTAAACTTACTGATTGTGGTAATCTGTGATGAAAATTTAGATTTAAAAATCATTTTACATAATTCTTGATTTGATAAAGCATCATGAAATATAAGAGCTTCACTCAGATGGAAACTATTTTGACGCCCGTGAATTAGACAATTCCCTTTATCAGTGCTGATAAAATAAAATAAAAAAGTTAAAAAATATTATAAAATAAAAATCATCAGTCAAACTGTTTACGACTTTAAATTTACTTTTGCTGACGTTTGACTTTAACGATATTTGAAGAATAAAATTATAAGTGTTATAACATACGCAGGTAGAAAGTGAAGCTTTTTTTTTTGTATTTTGACTTTTCATTTATTTAAAAGAATACAATGGAGCTAATAAAAAAAACCTAATATATCACTAAACAATGCTCTTTTTTTATTAATGTTTTTTTTTTTTAAATTAAAAAAAAAGGCTATATATTACTGAGGTGTGTACGGCAAGTAAATTTTTCAAAAAACTTACGCAAAAAATGTATCAATGACGTTCCGAGAATGATTAGTTAACTCTTCATTCAAATTTATTTGCAATTCTTTATCCATCTTCATACTATTAGGTAAAAAATATACATTTGCAATTTAAAAATTTTTGCCAACGATTTATTTGGCAGACTTTTTCAATTCATTTACACATTTTTTTTTTTAAATAATATCAATTCTATTTGTATACTTACAAGTCACTAATAACATAGTTAATTCTTGATGTTGTATTATCACCGTCATCAACAACAACAGCACATGCATTTTTTTTATAGCACATTTCTCCTTCGGTAGCATGACTTTTACAATTTTTATTATTATCATCGGAATTTTTTTCGCACATATTGATTCTAAAAAAAAAACATTTCTCATTTTTATACAAAGTTATATTTATTATTAAATAAATACTTTGGATAAAATGTATTAATATCATGTGAAAAACCAAAAAAAAGTATATATTGACCTTGTTAAAAATATTCCTACATCAAATCCATTGTCATCTGATATTCGTTGTTGATTTTGCCATTTGCAAAAATTATTGAGAATATCATATACATTTGAAATATTAGTTGTGACAAATTTTTCTGTTACAATTGTGATTTTTTTTAAAGATATTTGAATTATTTGTCCAATTGATAAGTTGCGGAATGTATTTGACGTCTGATTATCATCATTATTAAATTGAAAAAATATAATTATAAAATTAATTAATTGCTTATACATATGTAACTACACTTAAATGTATATATATTTATTACATAATTATTAATTATGTTAAATTTATCTTATTTATTTCAAAATTATTTGATATATTAAATTTAAAATTATTAAAATTATTATTATTATTATTATTATTATTACCTTATTCATTTGTGTTATAACGTGTTTTGTTATATTCTGTTTATAAAACTCGACAATTGAATTGTCAACAAATACAGCGACATTGATGTAATATGACTGCTGTTTTTTATTTGTCGTAGATATAGTTGCTGTAATTATTAAAATATTAATTCATGATTAATTTTGTGAAATTTTTATTTTTCTATCCATCAAATACAATTTAATATCTAATAATATTTGATATAGAATGATAAATAATAAAAAAAAAAACATGTCAAATTATCAACTAACTTTTCAAGTTATATAGAAATTGTAGTTGGATGTAATATTTTTTGTGGTCTGATAATACTGATAAAATGATAAAAATATCAGTTTTGTTTTATTTTTTTAAATATCCAAGTTTTATTGAACTATTTAACGTTATGACTATTTTTTTTACCAAATTATTATTATTATTTTCAAAAACGAAAAGAATGTATTATGAATATGCTACAAATGAAATAAATCACAAATTAGTAATTTATAATTTTTATCAATTTTTTTGTTGTTAAAATAAATAATTAAACAAATTTGATTATCCTGGTTTTTATCCATTTTTTACTTGTTCTCGATTACATATACAAAAAATATCTAATTATCTATAAATTGAATGTGTTGAAAAAATGAAAAATCTTTTAAACAAATTGTTCAGTAACACTTTTTAAGAAGAAAAATATTATTATTTGAAAATACAAACTTACCATCTTCGTTTATACTTGTTGAAATACTTGAAAAGATGATACTCAATAAAACAACACCTGTCGCAAATTTCTCAAACCAAATTCTTAACATTTTACTATAAATAACAATACTCAAAATATTTGAGTTTGTTATTTTAAATTTATATTGAAAAGTTGTTTATTGTGGTGATTTAAAAATTATGTGTTTTAATAAATTGTGTTGAACATTATAAACCAACCAAATAACTGTAACGTATTAGAAATACATTTTACGATTTTGTTTTTTTTTTTAAATTGCAATTGTTATTTTTTTATTATTAAAATATAGAAAATTTTTTCTTCCTGGGTAATAAAATACATACATTTCAAAACATTCTATTTGATAATAAATAACTATTAACTTATCTAATCTAAAATCATAAAATAAACGTATGCTTTTTTGAAGCAATCATACAAAAATTAAAAAAAATTTTTAAAGATGAAACAATTGACATAGTTTTATTTTTATTTTTAATTGATTAATTTCAATGATAATTCATATGAATAAATATTAATTTAAAATAATTGTTTACAAGTAGATGCATATATATTTTTGTTGTTATAAAAAATTTTTTAAATTGGTGGCTGAAAGTTTCCACACGTTGGAAAACCAGGTGGGGTAGGTGGAACATCACATTCATTGCCAACATGAAGAACAAGAGACATTCCAATCATTAAACTAGATAAAAGAAGAAATAAAAATGAATATTAAATAAAAAATTTTTAAAAAATAAAACAATTTTCGTGACTTACTGAGGCAATATGTGACAATGATAGAGCCAATATCCTGTAATAATAAATTTTTATGGTAAATAAATGAGCTATTTTTCTGATTTAAAAAAAATAAATAATTAAAAATATTAACCTGGATTATCTGCAATAAATCTAACAATGGTATATCCATTTGGTGGTACAGGCAGAGTATCCTTGACTGGAGGTCGATTGTATGAATTTAATTTGTATTTTTGTCTATCAAGTTGCAATGCTTTGTGGACATTATGTGGTGTTAATTTGACTTCATTCTGTGATCCTTGAGCCATAACATGAAAACCATATCCATGCATATGAAATGGATGAGATAAATTAACTATTCTGCCTATTGAAAAAAAAAATGAAATAACATTTAGTTTTAAATAATTCTAATAAAGTATTAAACTTTAAAATAATATTTAAATTTACTATCATCATAAACGACAATTTCAACTGATGAATTTAATGGTATTTCCAGAATATGTGTACATAGACAAACTGATTTATTTTTACAACTGTTTGGCTTTCTTGTTCCATCACAAATATCTGATCTAGGAATGTTATTATATTGTGTTAACAACGGTGATGTTCCAAGACGATTTGATATACCATTAACCAATGGAACTACTCCACCTGGTACTGTAGTTGGTACTATTAAAAAATAAAAAATTATTACGTAAATATTTAATTAAAAAAAAATTATGAAATGCAAATAATTTTATATTATTCTTACCCATAAAAGGACGGTAGGTACCAGGTTCAAAAAGTTCAGTTTTATTGTAAGCATAAAATGTAAATGGTAAGAAAAATTGTAAATCAGTTTTCTCAGCAAGAATTCGTGGATTAACTGGATCAGCTGATTCTAAATTTTTAATACAAACAGCTTTGGGATTATTACCATCACATACTTCATTGATGTCATTTAATATCTAGAAAGAAAAATAATTTTTCATTAGTAAATAATTCATTATGGCTATGAACAAAGAATATTTAATAATAATTACAATTCCAGTAGCAATAGGATTATTATAAGTTGGTCTTGCAAGTCTTGGCTCTGTTAGTTTTGAGCCTTTGTAACGAAGTATACCAAGCTGTATTATTTCTTGATCGAAACAAAAACCAATTAATCGTGCTTGAATCCAATAAGATCCAGGTTTTTGATTTGCATTTAATACAAAATCATAACGTTCAGCTATAAATAAAAAATTACAAATTATTGTAGCTACCAAAACTTAAAAAATAAATTTAATATTAAATTATAATGACACATTGTATGATATAATACCTGGAAAAGATGATATGGTATTGACAACTCGAGGTCTTACATTTTCTCCATCAGTTGCAATAATTGTTAAATCATGATTTTGAATTGAAAATTGTATTGGACAATCCCAGCTAACAGTATTAATCATACGAAATCTATATCTAACTCCTGGTTCAACATTGATAGTAGCAAGTGGTGTAGTTGTAAATTTACCTGTAGCTGGATCCTAAATTGTATTGAAAAAAATTAAGTTACTATAAATTTTTAATTTATAAAATAAAATAAATAAATAAACTTACAAGCCATTGACCTTGTCCATTAATGAGAATATTATCAGGTAACTGACCAAAGTTTTTTCCACCAGCTGGACCTGGAAAATGCTCATCAGGAAGTGAATGCATCCAATCGTTTATAAAAATATGATTATCAAATCCATCATAATCATACAATTTATAGTTATTATCATTTTCTTTGGGCTGTCGTACAACAATTACACCTTCAAGCAATTTAGCTTGTTGAAGACCAGCATGTGAATGCCACCAATGTGTACCAATATTTTGTGCTTTCCATTTGTATCTAAATGTTGAACCACTTGAAATTGGACACTGTGTTACAAATGGTACACCATCATAATGCTGGTAATTCATTTGATAAATACCATGCCAATGTATTGTCATATCATGACCATCAGCCATATTTTTAACATCAACAACAACTAAATCACCAAGACATACTTGTATTGATGGTCCTGGAAACATTCTATTGACTGTTAATATACCAGAAATATTGTAACCATCACCGTAAACACATTGACAATCACTTGTTATTGATGAATTTGTTTTTGGTACACACAAATCACATGCTCTAAAAATTATAATTAAATTGTTAATTTTATGTTATTTAAACAGGTGCTGTTAATATTAATGATAAGAAGTACATATAAAATATAAGTTTTAATTTTATTTACCCGCCAAGTGTGCGATAGTAATTAACAGTCCAATCGTAATAGCATAATTTTGGTGGTGCTCCAGCAACACATTCACGTGCACATTCTTCTGGTGATGAAATTTTTCCCCATCCACGTACCCACTGACCAATTTTAAGTTTGTTAGGCATATAAGATTTTTCATCTTCATCATCACCAAAACGTGATTTAATGTCAGCTTCAATTTTTTTATAAAATTTATGTGTATTCCATTTTCCTTCGTTTCTACTATATGATTGGAATACATCCACTGTGTAAATAATTATAATTAATTTAAAGTTCTAAATATAAAAAAAATATAATCAATAATTTATTGATATTACCGTCAAATTCTTCAGAATGATTATTTCGTAGTTTTTTATCGTTTGACGATTCTTCAACTGCTAAAGTTAAAGCAATCAAACCAAGTATTTTTAAAATAATAAGCATTCTGAAAATTTTTTATAATTAATGAATATTATTAACCAGCAACTTTAGTTTCACTCTACTGGTATTGTTACAAATAAATCACTTTTTAAAATAAGTACGTATTTATACTAATTAATTATGCTGACGAACATATTTTTTTTTGTATTTTTAACATACATTATTTTCCCAGTTTCAGTTGTTTCCAACATTTATTCAGCTTTTAATTTATTTTCATATATTTTTATCATAAAAATAATTATTTTTGTAAATAAAAAACAAACAAAATGTGAATTCAATTTATTATAATAATATGTATTTTATCATATTTTTTAAAACAAAATAGAGTCAACGAATTAAACAAAACAATTTACATGAGTTAATCATTATTTGCATGTTAATAGACTTTTGAGTTTTATAAAAAAAAATATTTAATGACCAGTTTTTCGTCCATATTTAAGTTAAAAAATTATCCAAACATTGAAAAACCGTTAAAATAATGGAAATTTTTTTTTTATCTATACCGGTTAATTAAGTTTAATTGTAGTGAAATTGAATAAACTTGATCATATTCTTTTAATAATTACTATTTAATATATAAAGTATATTGTTTTTGTTTTTTTAACTTTGTTATTTTTGTTTTTTTTTTTTTTTATTGAAAAATAATAAATGTTATTTTACATAATTTTAATCTTTTATAAAAAAAACAATTGTTCAAATTATGTCTGGAATTTTGAATATAAAATAAATATTTTATTTTTATCAATAATTAATATAAAAACAAGCAGCTGAACGTTTATTAATAATATATTATTAAAGAAACACAACTTACGAAACAAAAAACAATAAATATATATGTAGGTATAAAATATTTTAAATTTCATAATTTTAATCAATATTTATATGATGTACAATGTATGTTAAACATTTATGTATGTAAATATATCTATATAAATAATTCATTGATAAATTTTATTTTATTTATTTAATTTATCATTTCACCGAATTGATCAAATATGATTATGCCTTATTACTTTTTTTTATTGATTGTTTGAAATTATTATTTTGATTACAAATTATAATTCAAGCAACAATCTTTATTATTTATTCAAATGTGATATGCATTTATTTAATAATTTAACGCTCATTATCACAGTTGAATTTAACTGTGAATTAAAATATGAGTATGTTTTTTTTTTGTTTAAAGTTTTAATAATCAAATAGATTTCCCTGATTTAAAATTGTTTAATAAAATATTTATTTATTCTTTTATTTGATATGATCATTACATTTATTAATACATTTTTAATTAATAAGTACATTATTTTTATTTTTTTTAAATCTAAAAATATATATGTGATTTCCAAAATATCTCCAATATTTGTTAATACTTTTTATAATAAAAATAGTTTTTTATTTGTTAGCGATTGACAACGAGTGGACATGATACTTGGATGAAGCCAATATTAAAGCCTCTTCCAGCTCCATAAGAATCAGAAATAAATCTTATGTCAATATAGTTATTTCTTGGAAAATCCAAAAGAGCTGAAAATAATAATAAAAGTTTTAATTATTGATAAGAAAATATAAATATGTATCCTATATGTATAAACTAAATTTATTTTATTGTATTTGTAATTTTTTACTTTTACTTCCTGCTAGTGTTCTTCCACAGTATCTTGTATTTTGATTTCCAATCATCAAGTAATCCTTGTAACAGCCGGGACTTGATTCAACATCAAAATCAAGTATTGACAATTGAAGTTTACATGTATCTGGTGATCGTGAAAATCGGTAACACAAGTTGGCATTATTTGGATAAAAATTGGGAAATTGTGGAGACGATAGGAGTCCTTCTGATACAGTAATAGTTGTGCAAATACCAGAAGAAGGAATACCATTTCCATTACCAGGAAAATTTGGATATCCCGGTAAAAATCCTCCTGATGAACCATCAGAGCTTGGATAACTGGGAAAATTATTTCCTGGATAATTTCCGGTACTTGGATAGCCAGGAAAAGTTCCTGAACCAGGGTAATTATTTTCTGAACCAGGATAGTTATTCCCAGAGCCAGGATAGTTATTTCCTGAACCAGGATAGTTATTCCCAGAGCCAGGATAGTTATTTCCAGAGCCAGGGTAATTATTTCCAGAGCCAGGGTAATTACCAGAACCTGGATAACCAGGATAAATATTTCCAGGATAATTACCAGAACCTGGATAACTAGGATATACTCCTGAACTTGGATAATTTGGATTATTTCCAGGAATAAATCCTGTACCAGGATACGTTGGTAAAGCATTTCCATTTCCTGGAATTCCAGGATAATTATTTCCAGAAGGTAATCCACTATTTCCCCCATCATTAGAACATCTTGCATTTCTCAGATAAACCTCTTTTGCAGCCAAACCCCAATCAACCCAACTAAGTGATTGACATTTTGATGATGATGTAAATCCAATATGTCCAATACCTCCAAATAATTGTTCACCAACATTTTCAAATGGAATATTTGGTTTTGGATATGAATATCCAAATTCACGTTTATCTCTGATTAATAAACTCGATGTATTACTTTTATTATAATTTATTTCTTCAGTTTCATTGTTAATATGTTTTTTACTTCTTGATAAATAAGGATAGCCATTGTATGAACATGTTTCTTGAACAATTTCAATCAAAAAACCATTAAGTTTTGTACGTGGATATCCAAAATATCTAACTGTTATTGTTTTAGTTGACCAATTTACAACATTTGATACAACAGTCAAGCCAGTTTTGCAACCACAATAATTTTTTCCATCAATTTCAATATATCCATATCGACAAAATTGATCTTCTACTCCAAAATTAAAATATTTAAAATGTAATCTTAATCGACAAACATACGATGAATATGGAACAATTGTATAAGCACATTGATAATTATTATCTGAATGTAACAATGATGGAAAACTAGGTGATGACAAAATAAATTTTTGTGATGAATAAGTACTAAGACAACATTGACCAAATTGATTTATTCTTGGTATTATTGATGATGGTCTTTGATTAATTGGTCCTGGATATCTACCAGTTGGATATGGCAATGATGGTCCATAATTTGGTGATGGTATATTATTTGAATTTATTACCAAATCTTGAGTTGGAAATTGTACACTTGGTACACCATAAACTTCTGCTGGAAATATACTTGATGAATATTTATTTGAAGTATCATGAATATTTTTTTTTACTGGTATGAATGTATCAATATTTGATTTAACATTACAATCTGGAATTTCTCTTGTATTTACAAATACATCACTTGTTTCAACATTTGGTACACCATAATTATTTGATGGTATTATTAATTTTTCATTTTTTCTACTTGATGTTTGATAAATATCAACAGTTGATAATTGATTTTTTTTTAATGAATTAAACACTTGTGCATCTTTTGTTGGCAATATAAATTCTGTTGATAATTGTGATGTTAAATTTTTATTGTTATTGTTAGAATATGTTGATTTATCTTCCAAAGAATCTGGTGAAACAAAAAAATATGCTGATATTTTAGTTGGTTTTGTTAAATTAAAAGAATTAAATGATTCAAAATTTTTATTTAATGTTTCAATTTTTTGTGGTAATTCTTCATGAGATAATTGAATTTTTTCTTCAATTGTAAAAGAATTTTGTGGACGATAAACTGGATACATTGGATATTCTGTTAAATTTTCTTCACTAATATTTTCATTTTTTTGATTTTTATTATTTAATTCTTTATCTTTATCAATGATTGATGAACTGAAAAAAAAAAAAATTAAATGTATAAAATGATAATAATTAATCGTTTAATATGTTTATAAATTTTTTTTTTTTTTAATAAAAAAACTTACTCATTTACAATTGGAACAACTGATGATACAGATGAACAAGCCAATGTTGTTACTAAAATTTTAAATGCTTTACCTGATTCATTACTACTATGAAATCGAATAATTAAAGTATTATTTTTTCCTAAAAATCTTTTAACACCAACAACATTACCACAAAAATAATATCTATCTTCAATTTGTAAATAATCATCTTTACAATCAATTGATTGTTTTAATTGAAATTCAAAAAAATGTAAATTAAATATTTGATTACATTTTGCTTGATGACTACCATGAAGTACATAAACACAATCACTATTTATTGTATAATTATTTGGATAATTTGGACTAGTTATACTGTATTGATATCCATAATATTCACCACCACAATTATCCAAATTTTCAAGTCTTGAAATATTTAAATTTTCAAAACAATAAATATATTTTATCAATGTTAATAGTAAAATATTACTCAGAATATAATTTATAGTTAACATTTTATATTTTAAATAATATGGTCAAATGTCGATGATGGAAAAAATAATACTGAAAGCTAAAGTGCAAGTGCGGTTACTCTTATGAAATGTCTGTGATGTTTGTGACAGTCAAATATTTTCAAGTTTCACTGTGAATACAACATTGACTATGTATATTTTAAAATAATGTATGTTTGAGGAGTGACAAATACAACGAATTCAATAAAACTACGGGTGTGTCACATACAGAGGATGTGTGTAGAAATCGGTCTGTTAAAAAAACATCTATGAGAATCCGGTATTGTACGCAATGAGTGTAACAAGACCTCGTGCGCATTTCTTTGACAATATTTTTTACCTATTATCACAGGATATGAAAGAGCAATTTCATTATTTTTTATTTATTTATTTATTTATTATCTTTAAATTATTTAGTTATTTATATATATATTTAAAATTTAATCTTTTTAGTAATTGGAAATAATTTTATTTATCAGTAAATACTTTTATGATTTATTTTTTAATTTAAAAAATTTATCAGTTTATCACTTGAGTTTCATTTTTATATAATGATTAGAATATTATCAAAATTAAAACATTAATTATTTTATAATTCTGTAGATAGTAGAAAAATCAAATTTAGATTAAAAGTTTAATTATGTTAATTTTAATTAATTTTGATTAAAAAAAAATATAATTTTTAAATTAATTTCACGTGACAAAAAATATAATAATACAAACTCATTTTATTTTTATTTATTTAAAAAAACTATAACAGTTATACATATACTTAAAATTAAAAAAGATTCTCGAACAATTACAAAAAAACAAAATATCTTTTCTTTATAATTAAAAAGTTGAGATATATTTTTAAATTATTTATGATGAAAATACTGCATATCTCGACATGTAATTACAAATTTATTTTATTTTTTTTTAATCAGCAAAAAGAGTTGATATTTGTAATAAAAAATTGACGAGTTAATTAAATTACTTAAATTATATTCTTTTTTCTTTTTTTAATTTTTTAATTTTTAAAGTCTTGAAGTAATATCTTTTCTATTAAGTTGAGCATAAATAATACCCGATGGTTTATCAACTGGTAAATAAACTTCTTTATTTTCACCATCAACAAGTTTTGAAAATTTACTCAGGTCGAGGTCAAAATAGTGTTTGTTTGGCATACGCATTTCGATACTGTAAATCTGTAAATAATAAAAAAAAAAACCATTAATTTTTATGATCATGTGTAAATATAGACGAGAAAAAAAATATATATATTATAATAATTGTAAAACAAGAATATTTTTTAAAGATAAAATTTATGAAAAAAAAAATTTTTAAATAAATATTGATAATATAAATTTATTTAACATTAATATTACTTGTTCAATTTTATCCAAGACACATTTTTCAGCAAGATAAAGTGTATTTTGTACACTTGGTGAATAAATACCAGTTGATGGTGGTCCAGCAAAATTTTGAAGTATACAATTACGTACTGTTTGCCATACTTTATCAAAATCAACACCAGTTGCTGTTGAAAAATCCCATGATGCTGTTACAATTGTACTAAATATTCTATCATTTGCATCTGGTAATGTTCTGTAATCATCTTGTATAAAATCAGTGAATGAACTTTGTGTTGTTTTTAATACTCTCAAGTCTTTCAAACCTCCACGTATTCTTGGTGAATCTAGAACAAGAAAATAAAAATAAAATTAAACAAAAGATTGTATGAATGAGTTATTTATAAAAATAAAAAAATATATTTTTTTTATTTCTTTTAAATGACAAACAATATAATAATAATATAAAATATGTATATTTAGCAAAATAAAAAAAATAAATAAGTAAAAAATATGATTTTTAAAATTTATAAAATAAAAAGAAAATATATTTTTTTTGTTTTTTTTTTTTTTCACATTTTTTAAATAAAAGAAATAATAGAAATAAATTTATGTACAATAATTTTAAAATGTATTTGCATGAGTAATTACCATTTCTCAGTTGTGTAACTTGACAATATCTTGTTACTGTTGGATTGAAAAGAAAGGCATGATTGTGAGGTACACCATCAACTTGATGACGCATCCATGGATATTCTTCAACATTAATATGTACTTCTTCAACATGTTTGTAAGTATAAAGAAAGTGAGCACACAAAAGAATACCAAATTCTTCTGGTGATTTAACACCATATTTTTTAGCTAATAAATAAACTGTATTTTTTTGACTATCTGTTGCAATAATATCACGATTATCACCTTCAAGATAATCTTTTTGTGAACCAAGACGTAAATGTACATCAACTTCATATTCACGTATTTCATGATGATATTTATCTTCACGTTTAACATATAATAATTTTACATTATTTTTTCCATAGCCATAAGCACCTATTTTATATTTTTCTCTATAATTAATTAATTATAAATGTTTTGTTATTTAAAAATTTATACATTATACAAGTCATTTTATTTAATTTATTTCTCACCTTCCATCATCACGACTGGCACTTGGATTTGGTTGAAGACCTTCCCATCTAATTAAATCTTCTGGAATATCACGTCCATTACCAAGGACACTAAAATTACCTTTTCTTTGACCACGACGATTATCATCATCCAGTATTTCCGGTTGTTTATTTAAACAAAGACTTTTTTTTGCCATTATTGACAAAGAATTGTCTGCCAATGCTCCAAATTTACTCATGTTGTTTTTGTTTTTGTTTTTTTTTTATTGTACGTTTAAATTGACTGTTACTCTCTTGAATTTTCGTATGAAATTGTTAATCAAATACAAGTTTGGCTTCCTTATAATGAAATGAACTATCCCTTCTCATATGGTCAAGATTGACCCGAGAAATTTACGATTAATCTCGTTGTCATAACCCCGAAACGAGATGAGATAAACTTGTATTCTTTTTATTTTAATCAATATTTTTCTTGTTTATTTATTTTTTTTTTTTATTATAAAAAATAATACATGTACATTTTATTTTATTCTATTTTCAATTCCATGTATACATAGTGATAACCAATAAATATACGTATTGAATTATAAAAAAACATTTTTCACCTATCGCATGTAATAATTTTTATCATATCAGTTTTTGAACTACGAAAAATAGTCTTTTGTGATATGAACAATTTTGGTATTATTTATCAATAGTAATAATTTATCAGTGAGATATTTATCATAACATTCAAGTATCAACTATTTCTCAATATTTAATTTACTATTTATACAATAATTTTTATTTTCATTGAAAAATAATTCTTCTTATCTCTGACTGATGTTTTTTTTTTTATAATAATTATTATTTATTTTTACTACAACTTTTAATACAATTGATCAATTAATTTGCATAATTTTTTTTCGGTCTTGCAGTGTGATAAAGAAATAATATAATAAAATAATTAATTAATTTTAATCAGAATAATAATAAATATATAAATAAATTATTAAAATGTAAATAAAAGTTTAGTAATATTTTTATACATTGTTATGCTAAAACTCTCAAAGACAATAAATAATATTTATAAATATAAATTCATTCATTTTTTCATTAATTACGATTAATAATAAAAAAATTAGTAAACTAATTAAAAGATATGATAATATAATATAAAATTAAATTTATACTTGATCAATAAAATAATCGAATAACAAGTATAGACATAACATTGAAAATTTTCTCTATTGATTTTTTAAATTTTCACGTAAAAAAAAGCCTCTTTGGTTTAATGAATTGATAAAGTTGTCTCTTTGATTGGAACTATTAATTATGGCAATTGATAACAAAAACCACTTAAAAAAAAAAGTTTAATATTTAAAATTAAGCAATTCATATATATAGATTATAATTGTCCACAAAATCAATTAACAATATATTGAAATATATTTAAAAATAAAATAAAAATCTGACATTTTTTTTTTTAAATAATGATAAAATTTGTTAGTTTTATTTTTCATTAATAATAATAGAAAAAAAATTATAATAATAAACGAAACATATTTTTACTACGAGTTATTAAATATGAAATAAAAATATTAAAAGTTAAAGATCATGACAAAAGTTCAACAAAATGTCAAACAATATTATAAAATGATTTAATATGTTCGCTAACACACAATGTTGATAAACATATAGTTAATTTATAAACTTCAATCAGCATTGCGAGCAAAGTTCTCGTAAACGGCACGCGAACGACCGACGAACGTGATATAAATTACCGCCAATACAAAATTACAAATAAATATATAATATTATTATATTTAAATTAAAAAAAAAAAATTGACTCAATTAAATCATGTTTAAACCAGATATATCCTGAACTCATTATGATTACAATTAATCTTTTATGTAAGAAAAAAATAAATAAATAATAATAAAATAATATAAATAAATTGTTTTTATAATACTTTTGTATATGAGTGTAGTTCACTCAATCAAGTCAAAATAAATTAAAAATAAATCAATTTGTTATCAGTTTCAGACAAATGCATCATTAAAAACTTTTATTATAGGATGCATTAGTCATCCTCGTTACATTGTTAAAGTTTGTCTGGGACTAACTTGGTTTCTCTAGCATATTTTGTTTATTTTTATGTAAACTTGAAATTATCTGTTAATGATTAATGTTTGATTGTAAAAGTCGAAGCCAATTATTTAAAAATATTTACTAATTTTATTATTTTAATCAAAACCATCTTACCAATGCCCAATGTTGCATGTCTAGTGGTTTTTTACACCACGCCCAAAGGCGCACGTTATTATTCACTCTCCGCTAGCGCATTGAATACTGTTAACGCAAAATTTAATAAAATTTACAATTGTTTATTAAAAACATATAATTTTGTATATTTGATTTGGATAAATAAATACACAAAAAAATATGTCCGAATTAAAATTTTTTTTTTTTATATAAATATTATTATTATTATGTAGATGATGTGGATGTTGTTGTTAATGATGTATTGGTATATAGATGTTGTATAATATTAACTTTAATATTAATTTTTTTTTTCATTTTTAATAATGGTGTTCTACGATAATTTTTCATCGTAGGCATCATTTTGGATTGACCAATTAATATTAACGTATATTTTTTTATTATTAATATCAAGTTTTTGTAATTTTATTATATTTTTTTGAGCTAAACTTTTTCTTCTATCTTCAAGTTCTTCATTTGTGATTTCTATATTTTGTTTTCACACTTAATTCATAATCAGTTGCGTTAAATTCATTTTTTTTTAATACTTCAAATGGTATCTTTCGGTAAAATTCAAATAAACATTCATCTATTTCGTCATACATAATTTTTAAACAAATAATTATGGGTCTGTTTTCAATTAATTTGTTTACAGAAATTTCAAATGTATTTTGCTGTATAATTTTTGTATTCAATTGATAATCCATATAGGTATACTTATTTATAATTTTTTTTTTCTTTTTCTTGTGATGAATCTTCAAATTTTACATTATTTTTATCTGATTTTTAAATGATGTCTAATGGTCAATTTTGCAATTGAATGTCAAAAATAATTTTACCTTGTAGTCCTGTAATAGGTACTTGTACCGCTGGACTTATAAATAAATAGATAAATAAATAAATAAATAAAATATAAATTAAAAAAAAGTTTGAATACGTTCAAACTTGGTGTAAACGGTTTAATTCTTCGACTTTCTACGCAAATGACCAATGTCGGAGAAAAATCGAAATAGTCAAAAAAAATCGGAGAAATTTTTTCCGATGAGATTTTCCGATTATTTTATAAAACTTTCAACACTACTTAACTTTAAAAGTTTAAGTAATTTTAAATGCAATTTTATAGAGATTATAATTTATAGGATATAGATTCACTCGGAGAAAAAATTATTTAAATAATAATTTTTCAAGTAATCATATTTTTTTTCGATGGCACTTTTTTCCTTAGTCAATTCATCATTAAAAAAAATAATTTACGTATTTTAAATGCATATAGCTATAAGGAAATAGATGTAGTAATTTTTTTAGTTCCTTTTGGAATCCAAAAAAGCTTTTGCTATATTTTTTTTTTTATTTAAACATATAATAAATAAAAGAAATTTTATCCTAGTAGACATAAATGTGCATAATTACACTGTAAGTCTGTAATAGTGTGTAACAGTATATTCATTGAACTTTAAACGTACTTTGCGTATTGGTTCTCCTCATTACAATCAGCGCTAAAACGGTCGGTTTTAGAAGCATTAGCTGCAACATATATTTGGTCGCATTATACTAAGGTACGGAGTTGCCTTTTTTCTTGAGTTGAGTCTTCTTAGTTAACCAGTTATAATATAAACACAAAAAAAAAAAAACAACAATAAACAAAAATAAACAAAAGTAAATAAAAAACGTTTAAAAAATTACTGAGTTCATAATTACATCAATAATAAATAAAACAAATAATAGGATAAATTTTACATTTTTTGTAGTAGATAGTTTAATTTTTCTTTTATGGTGATCTAATAATATTAATAAAAATCAGGTACACAAATAGCCAAGTGACAACTGATTGTGTTCTAAATATATATTGCAATATTATTCATTTGGTCATCTTAAAAAAGATGACAGTATTATTAAATAATTTTATTTTTAATTAATTTATTACAAAATGAAAAAAAATTTTTTTCTGTTAAAAATTCTATACTTGTTATTTTTTTTTTTCAATTAAGGTTATTCTGGACATGCAAGTTGTTTTGAATGTAGATTGTCGTAATAAGTAATAAAATATATAGGTATCTAATTATTTTAAAATTAATTTTATAAATTTGTTTAATTGTTTTATAGAGTAATTGATGTGGAGAACATTCAGCAATGAAAAATCATCTTGTATTAGTGTTCCATTATTCAAATGGTTTGGATTTATCAACAATGATTGAACCAATTATTGGTGCTGCATCATTAAACGTATATCATGCATCCAAGTATCAAAATCATAGTTCAGTAAGTTTATAAAAATTAAAGATATTATATACAAATTTTTAGTATTTCATAAAATTATATTATTGTAAAATTTTATTTACATACTAGATGAACACTTTTGACATAGAAAATTCAACTGTTACAATAGTAAATCGTATTAATATTACAAAAGTCATTGTTGATAAAGCAAATAATTTATTTAAACAAGTACATGATATTAAAAATTTAAAACGACGTTTAAGTGATACAATTCCATGTCATCGAGAACTTGTATCACGTACATTTAAAGAAATTTGTTCTGTTGGTAAAATAAGTAAAACAGAATTTGGAAGATGATAATGATGATGCATCATGTGTTGAATTTGTTATCAAAATTAAAAAAATGTCAAAATTTCGTTTAAATATTGGACTGATGAATCTGGCACAAATGACAGCACAACATATTGAAAGAAAAGCTGTTGATATTGATATTGTATCTGGTATATTAGCTGCATCGATATTCAGGTAAATCTTAATTTATATTTTTAAAAATTCAATAATAACATTGTTAAGTCCAGTATTTTTTTATTTATTTTAATAATATTTATTCAAGGCATCAGAGGACAAACAAACACAAAAAAAAATTGGTAATTTTGCTGATGTGACAATAAAACAATTTTACAAACTCATGTTTCCATGAGTAGTAAAACTTTTTCCAGAAAAAAAACATCTGTTGAGCAACTTCCATTAATATTATTTGATATAAAAAAAAACTTACGTAAGTTTTAATTATTTAATCAAAACTATCTATAGAAAATTTCAATTTTAATATACAATAATAATTAAAATATCTTATTCCAGCTAACGTTTCTTGTAGAGATTCAGTGTAAAAGAAGGAAAACTTGACCTATTAAAATACATTATTTTCAAACTGATGAATAACTTTGTTTAATTATAAAATTAATTTATGGTATATTTAATTTGTTATTTAACATTTAAAACAATATGAAAAAAACTAAAAAAATTGCAGTACATTTAAAGACACTATAAATTTAAATTTTTCTTAAATCAAAGAAAGAACCATGATTGTGTAATTTTAATAGTTTTTATAGTTGCTCTCTTTACTTTAATCAATTTTTGATTAATTTCTCTCTCTTACAATCAAGTGAAACCAAAAAAAAAAAAAGTTTAACTTTGTAAAATTATTTTCCAATGGCTGGAACTTATCAAACAATTGTTTGTGCTTTTTTTTTATTTTTTGACATAATAAAACTGTATAGTAATTAAAACTTTTCTATCAATAATGGTTGTGTAAAAGTACAATAAAATTCAAAAAAATATACATAAATAAATTTTCATTTTATTTTAAATAAAACCTATATGTGTGAATAAATTATATTGACAAGTTTATGGCATTTTCTGTCAAGTCATTGTGATTAAAAATATTCGTTTGTTGTCATTTAAAATGTCAATGAAAATAGTAAATAATATTTTATATTTTTTTTTCGATAAATAAAATTATATGTCAGTATTATAATTTACCTCAAAATAAACAGACAACAAACATTGTGATAAAATTAAAATTGTGATAAATTATTATATAAAATGTGGAAAATAATAATTGACGTGTATAAAAAATTGTTCAATATTACTAAACCCGAAACTACACTAGTTGATATTGAAGATAGTGAAAATAATTTACGACAAATTAATAATAATAATAACAATAATAACAGATATAATTATTTTAATAATAAAATTAACAAAAAATGGGTAATTAATTTAACAGATGAAATAATACCAGATGAAGTATTACAAATTTCAAGTCTTGGTAAAAATTTTGGTGTACCATATTTTGATAAAAATAATATACCAATTGAAATAATACTTACGACAATTGAATCAAATTTAAATTTAATTGATGAAAATAAAAGAAATTATATAAGATATTTATTACGAAAAGAAATAAATAAATATTGTGAAAAAAAAAAAATATTAAATAACCAAAGAAAAACATTAATGAAAAATATCAAATTAACAAAAGAATTTAAAAAAACACATCCAGATTTACATTTTTCTAGAAGTGATAAAAGTAATGTTACTGTTATATTAAAACGTAACACTTATATAACAAAAATGAAAAATTTATTAGATAATGAAAATACTTATCAAATAGTAAATAATGATCCAACAAATTTAATTGAAATAAATTTAAATAAATTAATAGAAAATTGGTATAAAAAAAAATTTATTAATCAAGATGAAAAATGGCATTTGTCATCAAAAAATTCAAATGTAGCATTGGCATATGGTTTGCCAAAAATTCATAAAAATAATATTCCATTACGAATTATTGTATCATTTGTTGATACACCAACATATAAATTAGCAAAATATTTACAAAATATTTTATCATTAACATTAAAAAGTGAGAATAAAAAAGTTAGATTAAATAAAAAATCAGTGATAAATAGTTTTGAACTTGTTAATGAATTGAGAAAATTAAAATTACCTAATGATTTTTATATGATATCAATGGATGTTGTGTCATTATTTACAAATGTTCCATTGGATCAAGTGATATATGGTATTGAAAAAAGATGGCATATTATAAAAAGACATACAAAAATTAATAAAAAAGAATTTATAAATGCAATAAGTTTATGTTTTAAAGCATCAGCATTTAAATTTGATAATGTTTATTATCAACAAGTTTTTGGTGCAGCAATGGGATCTCCATTATCACCAATTGTTGCTGAAATTGTACTTCAAGATTTAGAAAATTATTGTCTTGATAAATTAAAATTTGACATTTATTTTTATACAAGATATGTTGATGATATTTTAGTATTTCTTCCACCAGATAAAATTAATATTATATTAAATACATTTAATAATTATCATGAACGTTTAAAATTTACAATTGAAAGTGAAATTAATTGTAAAATTAATTTTTTAGAAGTTACATTAATACGTTCATCAGATAAATTACGTATTGATTGGTTTACAAAACCAACATCATCTGGTAGATATTTAAATTATTATTCTCATCATCCAAAAAATCAAAAAATTGCTACAATATATAATTTAGTTGATAGAGCAATTTTATTATCTGATGCTAATTTTCATCTTAAAAATTTAGCTTTTATAACACGTTTGCTTAAAAAAAATGGTTATCCATATAAATTATTACAATGTGTAATAAAACGTAGAGAAAGATTAATTTTTACAAAAAAATTTAATAATAATACATTAGAAAATGAAATAATTAATAGTAATTTTATATGTCTACCATATGTTGAAGAATTATCAGAACGTTTAAAATTATTATTTAAAAATTTACCAATTCAATTGACATTTAAAAATACAAATAATTTATCTTGGTTATTTGATGGACAAAAAGATAGATTATCAATTGAAAATACAAATAAAATTGTATATAAAATACCATGTGATAATTGTAATTATGTATTTATTGATCAAACTAAAAAAAAATTATCAGTTAGATTGAGAGAATTAAAATTTGGTATACTTAATCCATCTATTGAACATTTAAGTACAACATTAAGTCGTCATGCAATTGAATTAAATCATAATTTTGATTTTTTAAAAACAAAAATATTATATAAAGAAAGAAATTTTGAAAAACGTAAATTATTGGCATTATTTTTAAATGAAAGATTTAATGGTAATAAATTAATTCAAACAATTAATGAAACATCAAGTCAAACATCATCATTATTATCTAGTCAATCTGAAAGTCAATCATCATGTTCAACTGATTGCAACGATTCTGGTATTTACTCTGATGATTCAATCAACAATATATAAATTTTATATTAAAATATTATTTACATATACTTAAAAAAAAACTAATTGTTAAATTCAATTTTATATTTTTTTATAATTTATTTATTTATTTTTCTGTTTGTTATTGTTAATTATTATGATAAATATGTTATATATTTATGTTAATTTTATCTACATTATTGAGCTTACTATTGTAAAACAAATATTCAATTTGAAGATGATAAAAATAATAATATTAAATTGTATTATAAATTTAAAAGAAAAAAAAAATACAGTGATGTATTTAATTAAATTGTTATATGTTTATACTTGTCATTTATATTGTTGAATCATCAACAAAACATCTTATTTATTTATTTATTTTTTTCATTCAATTTATTCAAATTGTTGTTCTTTTTTTTTTTTTTGTCTGTTATTAATTTTTTTAAGTAAACTAGTTATGCAAGTGGATGATTAAAAAGTAGTGCAAAAAAAAAAAACGATACATTTCGATAATCATTTAAAGATCTTTATTTAGCAAAAAAAGAATATAAAAAAATAATTTGATGCATGCAGGTGTCGTTGTTTTATAATGATGTCGTATTATAATATTTATTTAATGTAAAATAAATTACCAAAGTATTTAATTAATAATAAATATCACAATAACTAATATTATTATATTTTTGTGTTATTTATTTCTTGAATGATTTTATTTCATTTTTAATTAATCATGTTAATCTTTTTGGGGGTTTTGATGAATCATGTCAAAATTTTGTTGTATATTATTGAAAATATTTTGATGTCATGGGAATTTTTTTTGATGCAATAATATTAGTTTATTTAAAAAAATATTTATTAGTGAAAGTGGTATTTCCGTCAATCCCTTCCATATATTCAACTATAAAAAATCATGATTTTATCTTGTCTTATTGTTTACGCATTGTGTGTTGCTTTGTACACGACAAATTAACTAGTAATACAACCAAGTGATCACCTTTTTTTATAGATATTTTCAAGTGCATAAAAATCTTCCACGTGGTTACCTTTTAAATTGCAATTTAAGACGTATAGATTGTTTATCAGTGAAACAATTAGCGAATGTTTAATTCAATTAAATTTCATAATAAATTTATTTAAAAGAAAAAAACAATTACATATTTATAAATGTGCTTATGTTTCTTTTTGATTTATTTATCAAACTCATTGATGATGTTTATTTATATATTTTTTCTATTGGTAAGTTAAATATTATTATTTTTTTTATTATAAATTATTTTTACCAGTAAATAGAAATGCTTGTTACGCATTTAAATGACAACGTGAAAGTAATGGTGTGATCCGAGAAATGTACGGTTTTCATTAATCAACAATAATGGATTTAATAGTTTTCGTTTGACTGTGCGGCATTGAATGATGCCAAGTTTATTTTTAATTTATATTTACAAGTGTTTGTTGAAAAATCATTATTATTTTCTCCATAAGATTTTTCAATAATAATTTTTAATATAAAGAAAATTTTTGTATGACTTATTGCTTTAAATTATTATTTTATTTTAAGATAAATTTCTCAAATAAATATTGATTAATGATTTCAGTTAGAAAGAGTTTAAATTTTGTTCATTTATATTAGTAGATTGTATAATTAATAAAAAAAAATAATTTGTGCAAAAAATTTTAATTTTTATCATTTTATCAGACAACAATAATTATTTTAAAAAATCATAAAAAATATAAATGAATGAAAAGAAACTTGAAAATTTATTATTAAGACAGTTTTTATTAAAATTATAAACTTTATCATTAAAAAAAGTTTAATATTTAGCTCAGTATCAAGTGAAATAATTTAAAATCATTAAATGTATTAAATAAATTATAAAAATGATTAATTATATTCAACTTGCAGATATCAGTGAGTAAAATAAATTGTGAAACATGTGATTCATATGGATGTTCTCATTCATTTGTTCCTGCACCACCTGGCAATACACCTCGATGTGCAAAACCAGGACAAACATTTTGCGAAACACCTGATCAATATCCACAGTATAAAATTATCTATACACATTTATTATTTTTAATTCTATAGTATAAATTTTTTCTTTTTGTATGATAAAAAAAAAAAACTGTTATACATAAAAATTCAATAATGATAATACACAGATAACAAATCTCCGAATAATTATAAGTGAAAGTTACAGCTGTTCTCCATTCACTTGAATATATTCATCATTAATTAGAGCTTTTTTTTGAAAAAAAAAAAAAAAAATTGCTTGATGCACGTGAATAATAATAGAGTTTAATTTGCAATGACAATATGTTGATCTCATCTTGAATAATAATAGTTTTATAAAATTGAAATATTAATATTTTTTTTTACAATTTTTTTTATGATACATGTATCAAAAGGGTTATTAATAATCATCATAATAATTTATTATGATATTAAAAAAGTGGCAGGTGCGTGTGAAATTTATGACGATATGTAAACTGTCATTTATATAATTATATTTGATGAATAAATTTCAGAGGGGTCTTGCAGATGGTAATGATTGAATTGATGATTTTAAAAATATTTAATAAAACAAGATACGGAAATGAATAAGGTGAAGAATCATCATGCAAATTAGAAACTGTTATTGAGGCGTGGATCATTATTTTTTGAGAAAGTTTATTCTTTTATTCAAACTACTTTTTACTATTTTTTTTTAAGCAGATTGTTTATTGTCTTAAAGTATAAATTATTTATTTTATTTTATTAAGATTTGGGATAATAAAAAATGTCATGTCCTTAATTTTCTATTTGGAATTTTGAAATTTGAGGTTTAAGTTGATAAATATTAACAAGCATCTCACGTTTGACACTTATTAATTTATATTATAAAAAAAAATATTACATACAAAGTTGAACTGAAAGTTGAACAATTTAAAAAGTAATTGTACAACTTTTAGATCAAATAAAATTACCATAATTATAAAATAATATATGATTTTGTTTTTTAAAATTTATTTAACAGACAACTTATCAAATATTTAATTGACAAATGTAGTTATAATTTTGCTACATTATTAAGAGATGAGTCTGAGTTTAATTTTAATTCATACAGGTAATAAAAATAATTAAATAATTAAATGATTTCAATTTAACTATATTATAATAATAAATTGTATTTTTTTTTAAAGAAAAAAGCCGGAATATGATAATTCAAAACAATATTTTTCACAACCAGTAACTTTTTTACGTCCTACATATCCTTTTGTTAATCATTCACCAGTAATTTATAGTTTGCCATCCAATAAAACTGCAAATGAAGGGTGAGTATAATCACAACAGAAAACTAGAATAATTTTTGAATATATATTAACATTAACTTACATATAAATAAATTCAAAAATCAATTTTTAGATACAATTATTCACCTCCACCTAGAAATTCTAAAAATCCTTTACTTCTGGAAGCAACATCAAAATTTGAAAAAAGTACATCCTTTCCTACATGGTATCAGCATCCAAATTGGTGGACCACTAGGTATGATAATTTTATAAAAGTACAAACAAAAAACATAGAAACTATATTGATAATTATATTTAATTATAATTGTAGTAAAATACGAGGAAGAAAAAAGCGACAATCAAGTAACGATAAAATTTCATTGTGTGAAACAAAAACACAATATATTGCACCAAGGGCAGCATTGAATAATCGTGGTAATTGGATGTACATTGTCAATATTGCTGACTCAAAAGAAAAGAAAACTCAACTTGTTAAAAGTGAAATTTGCACGTAAGTATTATATAGTTGTATCTGTATCAGAATTTTCAAGTTCTTGAATTTTTTTAATTGGAATTTTAGTTTGATTATTCTACCTATTTGCCAAATATTTGGTGTATCATATAATATTTTTTTTAATCCAGGTTTCATTCAATAATCAATATTTGATATAATTTTATTGATGAACTATTTTACCATTTCTTTTAAAATAAATTGGCATTTTAAAAAATTTGATAAAAATTAATTGATGCTATTTTTTATTTATATTGTGTTAAAATTAATCTTATATTATTATTTTTTAGCTCAACACAGTGTGATGGTATTTGTTCCCTTCCAGTTGGTTATTCAAGTAATTGTGAACAACAATATGTACAAAAACGACTTGTTGCACTTGAAGGAAGTGGTGATCGACTATATACAGATATATTTTGGTTTCCTCATGGCTGTTCTTGTAAAATTCTTACGACTTTTTAGTGATAAATTTATTTGCTTCATCAATAATTCAAATGATAATACTTTTGACTGTATATTTTATTTGTAAATGAATCATTGTTAAATAGAAATCATTTACAATATTAATTACTATTGGAAAATTTGCATGTCACTTCCATAAAATTATTGAAGAATAAAATTTTCTTTAATAAGAACATCTTGTTTTGATAAAAAGAAAAAAAATTTTAGAGATATTTATTTCTTTTTTAACATGGCTCTTAAAGTTTATAATTTGTAAGTAAAATTAATTTTAAATAAACATTGTTGAAAGTAAACTGTATAAATATATATATCTCTGTATAAATATGATTTTATAAATTAAAAAACAGACTTACAATTAAATATATGTATAAATAACAATAAAAAGAACTGTTATACATATATAAATTAGCTTGACATTTTTTATATTATCATACTTCCTACGGTTGATTATTATAACATATAACCCTTTCTATAATCAAACATCAAATTTAATTGGTATTTTAATTTTTTATCAAAATATGTATACATTAATAAAAGTAAATCCTGGTGTAAGAAAAAATTAACTACCGTCGATTAATTATGAATTTATTATTCAAATTCATATTCGATTAAAATGAGCTCTTGAAAGAATGTTGATAAATTAAATTAAAAAAAAAGTTTTTCATTATAATTTTTCTTACATTTTTGTACATATTGGCAATGAATGTAAATTTTTTTTTAATTTCAGAATAATTGAAATAAATTTGGAATTTTTATTAGTTTTTTTTTTTAAATTAAATAAAAAACATGTGAGTTTAAAAATTATTTTTATGTAAATTTAAATTTATTAATTTTTATATAATATAATATTATTTTAATATATATGTATTGTTAATTATTCCAAGTGAAAATAAATTATAGTTTTTACCAAATTGAACATTTATTAGTTGGATTCATGTTAGATCCAGTTGGACAGCTAAAATCATTAGCAAAATCTGGTATATTTGATAATGGACCAATTACTCGAAATTTGGATGGTGGATGGTCCATGTTCACATATTGTTTCAACATTTCTGGTGTAGTTTTTTCACACCATAAATTTGCATAATTTATCCAAAACAATTGCTTTGGTGTGTAGTTTAATCCACCAAGTGGTTTATCATGATATGATAATTTTTGGTAAGCTCTATAAGCAGCTTTTAATCCACCATTGTCACTAATATTTTCATGTAGTGAAATATTTCCATTCAACTAAATACCATATGCATAAAAAAGAAAAAATTAATATTAAATTAATGATTGATTAATTATTGCTATACGTATGGTGATAGTCAATTACCTTTAGTCCAATTTCTGGTACTGTATAATTTCCATATTGTTCAATGATACATTTTGATTTATTATAAAAATTATTTGTTGAAAATTGTGTCCAAAAAAAATTTTGAAAATCACCTTTCTCGTTATAATTTTTTCCTCTAACATCAAAGCCATGTGTAATTTCATGACCTATTATCGAACCAAAAATGCTGTAATGTATGTAATTTGGTTGTACAAAATCAAACAAGTCGCTTGAAAGTGTTGAGAATGGAATTACTGAAACAATATTAATTATATTTTTATTATACCTATACATATATTTATTTTATTAAAAAATGTATGGATGAAGTTATTAAAAAACTAAATACTCATGGAATTCAATATGTTAGCAAAGCCAGGACTACTGTTAATCATAAAATATCCAAAAAAAGCCCACATATTTTCATCATTATATGTCAATTGAATTTTTTGATGGAATAAATCTATTTTCGCTATTGCCTCAAAGAGATCTTCATTATCAGATAACTCTAAATTTTTATAAAATTCATCAATTTTTGAATTGTTAGTAAATTCATCTATATAGCCAATAATATTTTCAATTAATTGAAGTTTTTGTGTAGTTTTGTTTTTTGTTTCATCATCAATCCAATCAGCTTCTTTGATCAATTCAAGAAAATTTTCTTTGATATTCAAAATTATTTTTAAAACATTATTTTTGGCATTTGTTAATTTAGAATGATTATAATGTTGAATATAAATGGCTCCCGTAGCAATTGGAAGTTTTTTTAAAATTAGCTGAACATTTTCCATTGCTAATTCAACTGATTCGAAATTATTTTCAATGTGTTTCCACATAATAAAGTTGGCTACAGTTTTCATGTCTGTTGATTTTAACAAATATGCTAACTTTTTAATAAAACGAACATTTTTTAAAATAACTATAGTTGATGAATCAACTGAATGACCACAATAATAATTCATATATTCTTGCCAATTAAAAAAAGTAAAATTATTTGTTAAATCACTGAGTGTCATTTCAATTGTATCAAATGTTTCATCATGTGAAATTCTTTCACGACCTAGCTCGATCTCAAATTCAATCATTTTTTTTAAATCTTGATATGTAGCATTAAAAACTTGACCAGTCATAATCATTGAACGTAAAACTGTTTTTTTGTAGTGATTCATGATTCGACTGTTATTAAAACCTTGAATAAAATCCTCAACACTTAAATCAGATGAATATGGTTCGATGAAAATTTTTTCATAAGAATTATATGAAATCGAACCAATTTCAAAGAAATAATTTTTCCATTGTGTTGTATTATCAACTTTAAATAAAGTTTTTTTATAGTCAAATGCACTTTCATTCCATTGAGATCCTTTAAAAACAGGACAGCCTCCATTGGGTTCCATTGAATCCAATAATGTATTATAATTTATATTATAACAAGCTTTGTACAAAGCCTTGGCAATTTTCAAGTATTTGTAATCATTTATTGAACTATTCATATTAAGTATCGTTTCAAAATAATCAAGAAATTCATTATCTGTTATAGATAATCTTTGTATTTGACTTAAATTACTACCAGTAGCATTTAAAAAACCTCCACAAGAAAATTGATAAAAATCATCACAAGGATTAACACTTGGATCCATGTTATGCAACAGACGAGAAGCTAAAAAAAAAAAAAAAATATATTATAAACATTATGAATAAATAGTTTTTTTAAATAAATTATTTAATAATTTTTTATTTTTTTTTATTTTACCAATTTCAAGACATGCAGGAGTTTGACAAATATTAGAATTATTTTTGTCATCTGCAGGAGATAATAGTGGACTTCCTGTTGGATTAAAAAAACAAAAAATAAATTATCAGCATATACTTTTGTTAAAAAATAATTGAAACAAACATTATGATTTATGAATTTATTCAAAATTCACTATTTATAATTTAATTTTAAAAAAATAAAATAATAATTTTAAATATCCATACTTGTAGATATATTAAAAATTAAAAAAATACTCACCAAGTACAAATCCACCCAATGAAAATGACACGAATAAAAAAATTATTAATATTGGCTCTTTCATTTTCTGGTCGTCTTTAACAATATAACACGTTAAACGTTTTAGTTTACTAATGAATTTTATATTAATTAACACCTCTATTTATACTAAAAATTTTATCATCAAATGACTATAATAAATCAACGATTATCGTTTTATCGATGTAAGCATGAGCCAGCCAGTATAGCGAGTGCTATATTTTATAGTTTTAAAAAACAACTTAAAAAAATTTATTTTACTGAGATTATGATACTTCTCCGCATTTTTTCGGTATATTAATATATATTTTAATATTTTAAAATAATAAAAAAAAATAAAACTAAAGTTGAAGTTTTTCAACGATGACCTTCAAGTTATAACAATATTATTTTTTACATAAACATAATATTGTATAACAAAAAAGCAAAACTTAAACTTCGTGCACAGTTATCAATATTTTTTTTTTTTTTGTAATATTTAGTTTCATAATAATTTTTGAAGAATATATAAATCTATTCTGTACTCAATTCCACATGAGTTCACTAATTATATATAAATAATTTTTAAATAAAAATATATAGGTATATATAAAAAAAAAAATTATTTTTATTATTTTTAAACGAATCTACTAATGACATTCGATGGATCAAAGTCCACTACTTTTATCTTTTGTCCTCAATATATTATTTTTATTTCATATTTTATTTTAATATTTCATGATAACATAAAAATCAATTGATAAAAATAAATCTATTAAATAGTAATAGGCGAAAATATGTATACATATGTCTACATGAATTCCCCAGTATTATATAAAATAACTTTTTAAGAGTTTTTTATGATTTGTCCTGCAAATTTTTATTATTATTATCCCTTGTATAAAATAAAGTTAAAAAAATTGAAACAGAAATAAAAGAAAAATAATTAACTAAATAATATATTGGATAAATGTAACAGGGTGATTTTTTTTTTTTTTTTTTGATAAAAAGCTAGAAACATATATTTTTTTAATTTATCATTTTTCTAATTTTATTTATTTGAGATTATTTATAAAACAAACGACACATGTATAAAATAGAAATATCCTGAAATATTTTTTTTAATTTTCATATAATTATTATCATATTTAACAAAAAAAAAAATTGATCAGTTTAATAACGCACGAGAAAAAATAAAGTCATTAAAAAACAATCGTCAATATATTAATTTTAGAATTTGTATCGTTATTATTATTTATTTAAAAAAAAAAAAATTAAATACGGAAGTTAAATAAAAATTTATATGAAAAATAAGTAAGATAAATTAAATTTATATTAATTTTATATTTTTACGTTGAAATCGTATTAATAAAATTTTATATCAGTCTATTTAGAATAAATAAAAATTAAAAAATTGTAATTGTAATTACTAATTGGATATTTTTTATTATAATTTTTTGTTTTAATTTTAAAAAATTTGTCTCATAAATGTTTTAAGTTCATGCAAGTTTAAAAATTATATCACCAAAAGAATATATATATTTTTTTATTGCTAAACATGAAACGAAAAAAAACTTATTATTTATGACGTGGCATAGTTAAATTTTCTAATAAACAACACAACTATCATTTTTATTTGGACAATAAATTCTATTTAGTGTGATCCCATAAATAAATATCAAGCTTTTTAATAAAAAAAAAATTAAATATTTTACTTGTATATTTTTTTTTTTAAAGTAAAATCAATTTTTCAAAATTGGGTTTTTATTAAAATTATTTCAAAAGTCCAGATTTTTGTTTTTATGTTGGTAACATTATAACAGTATTTAATTTAATTCAATAAACAAAAAGAAAATAAAATAATAAATCTTGGTAATATAATAACAATAGTCAATTTATTTTATAAACAAATATGAAATAAAACAAATTGAATTAAAATTTATAAATATATAGGGGATACTGAGGGCAAATTGGACACTCTTAAAATTTTATAAAAATGATTGATATTTTCTTGTATTAATATTTTTTTTTTTTTTAATTAAATCGACCCGTGATGGCACTTTTTTTAAAAAAATATCAACCCCCTCGAAAGGTGTCGAGTCAAAGTTTTTCAAAATTCAATATTTTTTTTTTTGGAGCTATCATATAGATAAAGCGCGTGGCAACCCAACGTATATATTTATGTTATTTAAATATAAATCTATAGAAACTTTACAAAAAGATGTGATATCTAACAAAAAACAAAAATTTAAATTTTATGTACAAAAAAAAGTGTCAAGTATTCGAAATGTGATGTAATTTATTTTGCTATTAATTAATTTTTCATATACATATAGATACATATACAATATATAACATATAATACTATAGAAAAACCAAACAAGAAAATTTATTATTGATTCATGTAAGTTTAAATTGTTAAAAAAAAAAAAAATTATACTTGACCGCGCTTTATATATAAGATTGAATAATATTGGCTTAAAATTTAACTACGCGGGGTCAAGTATAATTTTTTTTTTTTTTTTTTCATTTAACAATTTAAACTTACATGAATCAAAAATAAATTTTCTTCTTCAAGTGCAATAACATTATTACCTGTTATATATATGAACAATTTATTGATAAATATTATTTTATTTTGAATGAAAGATACATGTTTAATATTACATTTATTAATATTAAAATTATGAGCATATATATATATTTATTATAAAAAAGAAAAATATAATTAGCAATATTAATGACAAAAATATGCTCATGAAAAAATAATAATAATATAAAATTGATTAATAATTTTGATAAATTTTACTGTAATTAAAAAAAAATAACTTTGCTATTTGACTCAATTAATTGATGTATATTATTATGATCTTTGAAAGAAGAATAAACAAATAATTGATCAATACGATGTTTTGTTGATTCAATTATTACTTTGGCAATATCAACATTTACTTTTGTATTTTGAATATTCAAACTATTTAAATTTGATAAATTTTTAATAAGTTCAATCACTGAATTATTAGTTATTTCAATGCAATTTGATAAATCTAATTTTTTAAGGTTTTTATTAAATAAACATTTAATTGATTTATCAGTGATAAACTTATTTTTATATTTCAACATAATTGAATCAAAACTCAATGTTATCAGTCCATTCAAATTATTAAGTGCAATAACACCATTGTCTGTTATATGTGAACCATTTATATATAATTGTTTTAAATTTATAGCATTATTACTGAGATTAATTAAAAATTCATCTGTAACACCTGTATTCCAGTTAATTTGTAGACTCTCGATATTTTTTAAATTTCCAATTGGATACATATTGTAATTTTTAATTTGAAAATTTGGATTATTTACCCAAGATATTAATTTTAAATTAACCAAATTTGTTATTTTACCAATTGAATTAATTAATGATTGGTTAACATCAAAATGATTTATAAATAGTTGTTTCAAAGCAATTAATTTAGGAAATACCTGAAAAACATTATACAAGTTTTATAATTTATATTGTTATCAAATGATAAAAAAAAATATCATAATTATTATAATGTCAATGTATATTATGTAAAATATTTAAACTTACCAAAGCCAATGAATCTGGTAAGCAAATAAGATTTTGTTCTGAACTACGTAAAAGAAAAAATTCTCTCAATGTTCTACCAACTTGTTTCAATGACTCAAGTAGATTATCTGGTAGAGTTAAATTATCACAATCCCAATTAATTTCCAGGTGTTCAAGGTGGCACATATTTGAAAATACATTTACAAAATCTTTTCTTTCAATTTTTTTAAATTTTAATTTAAGTTGTTTAATATTTGGACATTTAGTATTAATCAATGGCAGTAAACGAGAAAATGGATATGCTTGTACATTCAATATTGTCAAATTATATCCACATAAATTAATAATATACATTAAATTTTTTACTTTTTCAATAAATTTATCATTTGAATTGTGATTATAATTACTAAAATTATAACTTTTAAAAGCTGAACAAACAAATCTATTATCCGAATCATTGCATACTGAAAAAATAATTATATTACTCCATTATTTGATTATTAATTTATTTATTTCTTGTAAATTAGAATTGTCTAAAAAAACAATTTAAATTTACTTTTAATTGAGGTTATATAATTTTATTACCGTTTTTAAGTATTTGTTGACTTTTAAATAGTGGACGTATAAGATCCATACAATGATCACGTTGTTTTGATAATTTTTCTTCTTCTTCAATGGAATTTTTTTTCATACTTCTTTTGTAGTAATCAATAGAAACATCAATATTATTATCACAACTCATCAATATGTCATCTAAAGATATATTTTTTGATGGTTTAACCTATATGTAATAAATTTAATTTAATTAAATACAAATAATAATAGCAACTACATAATTTGTTTATTTACATTATATCATAAATTAAAAATTTAATACTTACTTTTTCTTGTAAAACTGAAGTTGAAGTTTCATTTAGTTGATCCTTGTTTTTGCAAATCTCCATATTTTATATTAATTTATCTTTATATACAAAATAAAAAAAAAATGTTTGACAGTTCACTTGTCAAGTTATTTCATCTGTGACTTTTGTTTATGTTACTGCAGGTTTTTTTCAGAAACAATTTTAGTAGTGGGGGCTTAAGCTTACCTATATAATATAGGTTTCATTTTATGTTGACAAAAAATAAAAAAAAGATAATATGTATACACAAAAATCAAATAATTTTACTTTGACAAATTATGTTTTGCTTAGCACTTATATTTTATAATTATATCACAATTTTATTTAGAAAATGAAGAAATAACACGTTAAATTAATTGAATATTATTTCAAAAAAATTAGTATAAATGGATATGGATAATTTTTTTTTGTTATATTTAGGAAAAAAAAAGATAACAAGTGATTTTGAAAACTATTTTCATTTAAACTGAATTTTTTTGTTTTTCAAATAATATAATGTTATTTTAGTATATTGTTGATTGTTCAAGGTGCAGATAAATTTTTTTACCAAATTGAACATTTATTAGTTGGATTCATGTTAGATCCAGTTGGACAGCTAAAATCATTAGCAAAATCTGGTATATTTGATAATGGACCAATTACTCGATATTTGGATGGTGGATGGTCCATGTTCACAGATTGCTGTAAATATTCTGGTGTAGTTTTTTCACACCATAAATTTGCATAATTTATCCAAAACAATTGCTTTGGTGTGTAGTTTAACCCATCAAGTGGTTTATCATAATTTGATAATTTTTTGTAAGCTCTATAAGCGGCTTTTAATCCACCATTGTCACTAATATTTTCATTTTGTGAAATATTTCCATTCAACTAAATACCATATGCATAAAAAAGAAAAAATTATTATTAAATTAATGATTGATTAGTTATTGCTATACGTATGTTGATAATCAATTACCTTTGATCCAATTTCTGGTACTGTATAATTTCCATATTGTTCAATGATACATTTTGATTTATTATAAAAATTATTTGTTGAAAATTGTGTCCAAAAAAAATTTTGAAAATCACCTTTTTCGTTATAATTTTTTCCATTAACATCAAAACCATGTGTAATTTCATGACCTATTATCGAACCAAAAATGCTGTAATCTATGTAATTTGGTTGTACAAAATCAAACAAGTCGCTTGAAAGTGTTGAGAATGGAATCACTGAAACAATATTAATTATATTTTTATTATATACTTATTTATTGAAAAATGTCTTAAAAAAGTTTGTAAAAAAAATAATACTGATGGAATTAAAAATGTTAGCAAAGCCAGGACTACTGTTAATCATAAAAGATCCAAAAAAAGCCCACATATTTTCATTATTATATGTCAATTGAAATTTTTGATTGAATAAATCTATTTTCGCTATTGCCTCAAAGAGATTTTCATTATCAGATAACTCTAAATTTTTATAAAATTCATCAATTTTTGAATTGTTAGTAAATTCATCTATATAGCCAATAATATTTTCAATTAATTGAAGTTTTTGTGTAGTTTTGTTTTTTGTTTCATCATCAATCCAATCAGCTTCTTTGATCAATTCAAGAAAATTTTCTTTGATATTTAAAATTATTTTTAAAACATTATTTTTGGCATTTGTTAATTTAGAATGATTATAATGTTGAATATAAATGGCTCCCGTAGCAATTGGAAGTTTTTTTAAAATTAGCTGAACATTTTCCATTGCTAATTCAACTGATTTTAAATTATTTTCAATGTGTTTCCACATAATAAAGTTGGCTACAGTTTTCATGTCTGTTGATTTTAATAAATATGCTAATTTTTTAATAAAACGAACATTTTTCAAAATAATTATAGTTGATGAATCAACTGAATGACCACAATAATAATTCATATATTCTTGCCAATTAAAAAAAGTAAAATTATTTGTTAAATCACTGAGTGTCATTTCAACCGTATCAAATGTTTCATCATGTGAAATTCTTTCACGGCCTAGCTCGATCTCAAATTCAATCATTTTTTCAATATCTTGATAATTATATGTGGCATTAGATAATCGACCATTTACTTTAATTGCAGCTTTTACTATATCTACGTAATAATTCTTGAACTGAATGTTATTAGAACCTTGAATAAAATCATCAACATTAAAATCGGATGAATATGGTTCGATGAAAATCTTAGAATTAGAAGAATTATGTGAAATGGATTGAATTTCAAAGAAATAATTTTTCCATTGTGTTGTATTATCAACTTTAAATAAAGTTTTTTTGTAGTCAAATGCACTTTCATTCCATTGTGATCCTTTAAAAACAGGAAAGCCTCCATTGGGTTCCATTGAATCCAATAATGTATGATAACTTATATTATAACGAACATTGTATAAAGCCTTGGCAATTTTCAAGTATTTGGAATTATTTATTGAACTATTCATTTCAAGTATCGTTTCGAGATGATCAAGAAATTCATTATCTGTTATAAATAAACTTTCCATTTGACCTGAAGCACTATCAGTAGCATTTAAAAAACCTCCACAAGAAAATTGATAAAAATCATCACAAGGATTAACACTTGGATCCATGTTATACAACAAACGAGCAGCTAAAAAAAAAAAAAAAAATATATTATAAACATTATGAATAAATAGTTTTTTTAAATAAATTATTTAATAATTTTTTATTTTTTTTATTATTTTACCAATTTCAAGACATGCAGGAGTTTGACAAATATTAGAATTATTTTTGTCATCTGCAGGAGATAATAGTGGAATTCCTGTTGGATTAAAAAAACAAAAAATAAATTATCAGCATATACTTTTGTTAAAAAATAATTGAAACAAACATTATGATTTATGAATTTATTCAAAATTCACTATTTATAATTTAATTTTAAAAAAATAAAATAATAATTTTAAATATCCATACTTGTAGATATATTAAAAATTAAAAAAATACTCACCAAGTACAAATCCACCCAATGAAAATGACACGAATAAAAAAATTATTAATATTGGCTCTTTCATTTTCTGGTCGTCTTTAACAATATAACACGTTAAACGTTTTAGTTTACTAATGAATTTTATATTAATTAACACCTCTATTTATACTAAAAATTTTATCATCAAATGACTATAATAAATCAACGATTATCGTTTTATCGATGTAAGCATGAGCCAGCCAGTATAGCGAGTGCTATATTTTATAGTTTTAAAAAACAACTTAAAAAAATTTATTTTACTGAGATTATGATACTTCTCCGCATTTTTTCGGTATATTAATATATATTTTAATATTTTAAAATAATAAAAAAAAATAAAACTAAAGTTGAAGTTTTTCAACGATGACCTTCAAGTTATAACAATATTATTTTTTACATAAACATAATATTGTATAACAAAAAAGCAAAACTTAAACTTCGTGCACAGTTATCAATATTTTTTTTTTTTTTGTAATATTTAGTTTCATAATAATTTTTGAAGAATATATAAATCTATTCTGTACTCAATTCCACATGAGTTCACTAATTATATATAAATAATTTTTAAATAAAAATATATAGGTATATATAAAAAAAAAAATTATTTTTATTATTTTTAAACGAATCTACTAATGACATTCGATGGATCAAAGTCCACTACTTTTATCTTTTGTCCTCAATATATTATTTTTATTTCATATTTTATTTTAATATTTCATGATAACATAAAAATCAATTGATAAAAATAAATCTATTAAATAGTAATAGGCGAAAATATGTATACATATGTCTACATGAATTCCCCAGTATTATATAAAATAACTTTTTAAGAGTTTTTTATGATTTGTCCTGCAAATTTTTATTATTATTATCCCTTGTATAAAATAAAGTTAAAAAAATTGAAACAGAAATAAAAGAAAAATAATTAACTAAATAATATATTGGATAAATGTAACAGGGTGATTTTTTTTTTTTTTTTTTGATAAAAAGCTAGAAACATATATTTTTTTAATTTATCATTTTTCTAATTTTATTTATTTGAGATTATTTATAAAACAAACGACACATGTATAAAATAGAAATATCCTGAAATATTTTTTTTAATTTTCATATAATTATTATCATATTTAACAAAAAAAAAAATTGATCAGTTTAATAACGCACGAGAAAAAATAAAGTCATTAAAAAACAATCGTCAATATATTAATTTTAGAATTTGTATCGTTATTATTATTTATTTAAAAAAAAAAAAATTAAATACGGAAGTTAAATAAAAATTTATATGAAAAATAAGTAAGATAAATTAAATTTATATTAATTTTATATTTTTACGTTGAAATCGTATTAATAAAATTTTATATCAGTCTATTTAGAATAAATAAAAATTAAAAAATTGTAATTGTAATTACTAATTGGATATTTTTTATTATAATTTTTTGTTTTAATTTTAAAAAATTTGTCTCATAAATGTTTTAAGTTCATGCAAGTTTAAAAATTATATCACCAAAAGAATATATATATTTTTTTATTGCTAAACATGAAACGAAAAAAAACTTATTATTTATGACGTGGCATAGTTAAATTTTCTAATAAACAACACAACTATCATTTTTATTTGGACAATAAATTCTATTTAGTGTGATCCCATAAATAAATATCAAGCTTTTTAATAAAAAAAAAATTAAATATTTTACTTGTATATTTTTTTTTTTAAAGTAAAATCAATTTTTCAAAATTGGGTTTTTATTAAAATTATTTCAAAAGTCCAGATTTTTGTTTTTATGTTGGTAACATTATAACAGTATTTAATTTAATTCAATAAACAAAAAGAAAATAAAATAATAAATCTTGGTAATATAATAACAATAGTCAATTTATTTTATAAACAAATATGAAATAAAACAAATTGAATTAAAATTTATAAATATATAGGGGATACTGAGGGCAAATTGGACACTCTTAAAATTTTATAAAAATGATTGATATTTTCTTGTATTAATATTTTTTTTTTTTTTAATTAAATCGACCCGTGATGGCACTTTTTTTAAAAAAATATCAACCCCCTCGAAAGGTGTCGAGTCAAAGTTTTTCAAAATTCAATATTTTTTTTTTTGGAGCTATCATATAGATAAAGCGCGTGGCAACCCAACGTATATATTTATGTTATTTAAATATAAATCTATAGAAACTTTACAAAAAGATGTGATATCTAACAAAAAACAAAAATTTAAATTTTATGTACAAAAAAAAGTGTCAAGTATTCGAAATGTGATGTAATTTATTTTGCTATTAATTAATTTTTCATATACATATAGATACATATACAATATATAACATATAATACTATAGAAAAACCAAACAAGAAAATTTATTATTGATTCATGTAAGTTTAAATTGTTAAAAAAAAAAAAAATTATACTTGACCGCGCTTTATATATAAGATTGAATAATATTGGCTTAAAATTTAACTACGCGGGGTCAAGTATAATTTTTTTTTTTTTTTTTTCATTTAACAATTTAAACTTACATGAATCAAAAATAAATTTTCTTCTTCAAGTGCAATAACATTATTACCTGTTATATATATGAACAATTTATTGATAAATATTATTTTATTTTGAATGAAAGATACATGTTTAATATTACATTTATTAATATTAAAATTATGAGCATATATATATATTTATTATAAAAAAGAAAAATATAATTAGCAATATTAATGACAAAAATATGCTCATGAAAAAATAATAATAATATAAAATTGATTAATAATTTTGATAAATTTTACTGTAATTAAAAAAAAATAACTTTGCTATTTGACTCAATTAATTGATGTATATTATTATGATCTTTGAAAGAAGAATAAACAAATAATTGATCAATACGATGTTTTGTTGATTCAATTATTACTTTGGCAATATCAACATTTACTTTTGTATTTTGAATATTCAAACTATTTAAATTTGATAAATTTTTAATAAGTTCAATCACTGAATTATTAGTTATTTCAATGCAATTTGATAAATCTAATTTTTTAAGGTTTTTATTAAATAAACATTTAATTGATTTATCAGTGATAAACTTATTTTTATATTTCAACATAATTGAATCAAAACTCAATGTTATCAGTCCATTCAAATTATTAAGTGCAATAACACCATTGTCTGTTATATGTGAACCATTTATATATAATTGTTTTAAATTTATAGCATTATTACTGAGATTAATTAAAAATTCATCTGTAACACCTGTATTCCAGTTAATTTGTAGACTCTCGATATTTTTTAAATTTCCAATTGGATACATATTGTAATTTTTAATTTGAAAATTTGGATTATTTACCCAAGATATTAATTTTAAATTAACCAAATTTGTTATTTTACCAATTGAATTAATTAATGATTGGTTAACATCAAAATGATTTATAAATAGTTGTTTCAAAGCAATTAATTTAGGAAATACCTGAAAAACATTATACAAGTTTTATAATTTATATTGTTATCAAATGATAAAAAAAAATATCATAATTATTATAATGTCAATGTATATTATGTAAAATATTTAAACTTACCAAAGCCAATGAATCTGGTAAGCAAATAAGATTTTGTTCTGAACTACGTAAAAGAAAAAATTCTCTCAATGTTCTACCAACTTGTTTCAATGACTCAAGTAGATTATCTGGTAGAGTTAAATTATCACAATCCCAATTAATTTCCAGGTGTTCAAGGTGGCACATATTTGAAAATACATTTACAAAATCTTTTCTTTCAATTTTTTTAAATTTTAATTTAAGTTGTTTAATATTTGGACATTTAGTATTAATCAATGGCAGTAAACGAGAAAATGGATATGCTTGTACATTCAATATTGTCAAATTATATCCACATAAATTAATAATATACATTAAATTTTTTACTTTTTCAATAAATTTATCATTTGAATTGTGATTATAATTACTAAAATTATAACTTTTAAAAGCTGAACAAACAAATCTATTATCCGAATCATTGCATACTGAAAAAATAATTATATTACTCCATTATTTGATTATTAATTTATTTATTTCTTGTAAATTAGAATTGTCTAAAAAAACAATTTAAATTTACTTTTAATTGAGGTTATATAATTTTATTACCGTTTTTAAGTATTTGTTGACTTTTAAATAGTGGACGTATAAGATCCATACAATGATCACGTTGTTTTGATAATTTTTCTTCTTCTTCAATGGAATTTTTTTTCATACTTCTTTTGTAGTAATCAATAGAAACATCAATATTATTATCACAACTCATCAATATGTCATCTAAAGATATATTTTTTGATGGTTTAACCTATATGTAATAAATTTAATTTAATTAAATACAAATAATAATAGCAACTACATAATTTGTTTATTTACATTATATCATAAATTAAAAATTTAATACTTACTTTTTCTTGTAAAACTGAAGTTGAAGTTTCATTTAGTTGATCCTTGTTTTTGCAAATCTCCATATTTTATATTAATTTATCTTTATATACAAAATAAAAAAAAAATGTTTGACAGTTCACTTGTCAAGTTATTTCATCTGTGACTTTTGTTTATGTTACTGCAGGTTTTTTTCAGAAACAATTTTAGTAGTGGGGGCTTAAGCTTACCTATATAATATAGGTTTCATTTTATGTTGACAAAAAATAAAAAAAAGATAATATGTATACACAAAAATCAAATAATTTTACTTTGACAAATTATGTTTTGCTTAGCACTTATATTTTATAATTATATCACAATTTTATTTAGAAAATGAAGAAATAACACGTTAAATTAATTGAATATTATTTCAAAAAAATTAGTATAAATGGATATGGATAATTTTTTTTTGTTATATTTAGGAAAAAAAAAGATAACAAGTGATTTTGAAAACTATTTTCATTTAAACTGAATTTTTTTGTTTTTCAAATAATATAATGTTATTTTAGTATATTGTTGATTGTTCAAGGTGCAGATAAATTTTTTTACCAAATTGAACATTTATTAGTTGGATTCATGTTAGATCCAGTTGGACAGCTAAAATCATTAGCAAAATCTGGTATATTTGATAATGGACCAATTACTCGATATTTGGATGGTGGATGGTCCATGTTCACAGATTGCTGTAAATATTCTGGTGTAGTTTTTTCACACCATAAATTTGCATAATTTATCCAAAACAATTGCTTTGGTGTGTAGTTTAACCCATCAAGTGGTTTATCATAATTTGATAATTTTTTGTAAGCTCTATAAGCGGCTTTTAATCCACCATTGTCACTAATATTTTCATTTTGTGAAATATTTCCATTCAACTAAATACCATATGCATAAAAAAGAAAAAATTATTATTAAATTAATGATTGATTAGTTATTGCTATACGTATGTTGATAATCAATTACCTTTGATCCAATTTCTGGTACTGTATAATTTCCATATTGTTCAATGATACATTTTGATTTATTATAAAAATTATTTGTTGAAAATTGTGTCCAAAAAAAATTTTGAAAATCACCTTTTTCGTTATAATTTTTTCCATTAACATCAAAACCATGTGTAATTTCATGACCTATTATCGAACCAAAAATGCTGTAATCTATGTAATTTGGTTGTACAAAATCAAACAAGTCGCTTGAAAGTGTTGAGAATGGAATCACTGAAACAATATTAATTATATTTTTATTATATACTTATTTATTGAAAAATGTCTTAAAAAAGTTTGTAAAAAAAATAATACTGATGGAATTAAAAATGTTAGCAAAGCCAGGACTACTGTTAATCATAAAAGATCCAAAAAAAGCCCACATATTTTCATTATTATATGTCAATTGAAATTTTTGATTGAATAAATCTATTTTCGCTATTGCCTCAAAGAGATTTTCATTATCAGATAACTCTAAATTTTTATAAAATTCATCAATTTTTGAATTGTTAGTAAATTCATCTATATAGCCAATAATATTTTCAATTAATTGAAGTTTTTGTGTAGTTTTGTTTTTTGTTTCATCATCAATCCAATCAGCTTCTTTGATCAATTCAAGAAAATTTTCTTTGATATTTAAAATTATTTTTAAAACATTATTTTTGGCATTTGTTAATTTAGAATGATTATAATGTTGAATATAAATGGCTCCCGTAGCAATTGGAAGTTTTTTTAAAATTAGCTGAACATTTTCCATTGCTAATTCAACTGATTTTAAATTATTTTCAATGTGTTTCCACATAATAAAGTTGGCTACAGTTTTCATGTCTGTTGATTTTAATAAATATGCTAATTTTTTAATAAAACGAACATTTTTCAAAATAATTATAGTTGATGAATCAACTGAATGACCACAATAATAATTCATATATTCTTGCCAATTAAAAAAAGTAAAATTATTTGTTAAATCACTGAGTGTCATTTCAACCGTATCAAATGTTTCATCATGTGAAATTCTTTCACGGCCTAGCTCGATCTCAAATTCAATCATTTTTTCAATATCTTGATAATTATATGTGGCATTAGATAATCGACCATTTACTTTAATTGCAGCTTTTACTATATCTACGTAATAATTCTTGAACTGAATGTTATTAGAACCTTGAATAAAATCATCAACATTAAAATCGGATGAATATGGTTCGATGAAAATCTTAGAATTAGAAGAATTATGTGAAATGGATTGAATTTCAAAGAAATAATTTTTCCATTGTGTTGTATTATCAACTTTAAATAAAGTTTTTTTGTAGTCAAATGCACTTTCATTCCATTGTGATCCTTTAAAAACAGGAAAGCCTCCATTGGGTTCCATTGAATCCAATAATGTATGATAACTTATATTATAACGAACATTGTATAAAGCCTTGGCAATTTTCAAGTATTTGGAATTATTTATTGAACTATTCATTTCAAGTATCGTTTCGAGATGATCAAGAAATTCATTATCTGTTATAAATAAACTTTCCATTTGACCTGAAGCACTATCAGTAGCATTTAAAAAACCTCCACAAGAAAATTGATAAAAATCATCACAAGGATTAACACTTGGATCCATGTTATACAACAAACGAGCAGCTAAAAAAAAAAAAAAAAATATATTATAAACATTATGAATAAATAGTTTTTTTAAATAAATTATTTAATAATTTTTTATTTTTTTTTTATTTTACCAATTTCAAGACATGCAGGAGTTTGACAAATATTAGAATTATTTTTGTCATCTGCAGGAGATAATAGTGGACTTCCTGTTGGATTAAAAAAACAAAAAATAAATTATCAGCATATACTTTTGTTAAAAAATAATTGAAACAAACATTATGATGTATGAATTTATTCAAAATTCACTATTCATAATTTAAATTTAAAAAAATAAAATAATAATTTTAAATATGCATACTTGTAGATATATTAAAAATTAAAAAAATACTCACCAAGTACAAATCCACCCAATGAAAATGACACGAATAAAATGATTATTAATATTGGCTCTTTCATTTTTTGGCAGTCTTTAACAATATATGTATACTTGAACAACACGTTAAACGTTTTAGTTTACTAATGAATTTTGTATTAATTAACACCTCTATTTATACTAAAAATTTTACCACCAAATGACTATAATAAATCAACGATTATCATTTTATCGATGTAAGCATGAG
>WSYQ01001574.1:0-50565 GCA_011426435.1 Lysiphlebus fabarum
TATTACCTGTTATATATATGAACAATTTATTGATAAATATTATTTTATTTCGAATGAAAGATACATGTTTAATATTACATTTATTAATATTAAAATTATGAGCATATATATATATATTTATTATAAAAAGAAAAATATAATTAGCAATATTAATGACAAAAATATGCTCATGAAAAAATAATAATAATATAAAATTGATTAATAATTTTGATAAATTTTACTGTAATTAAAAAAAAATAACTTTGCTATTTGACTCAATTAATTGATGTATATTATTATGATCTTTGAAAGAAGAATAAACAAATAATTGATCAATACGATGTTTTGTTGATTCAATTATTACTTTGGCAATATCAACATTTACTTTTGTATTTTGAATATTCAAACTATTTAAATTTGATAAATTTTTAATAAGTTCAATTACTGAATTATTAGTTATTTCAATGCAATTTGATAAATCTAATTTTTTAAGGTTTTTATTAAATAAACATTTAATTGATTTATCAGTGATAAACTTATTTTTATATTTCAACATAATTGAATCAAAACTCAATGTTATCAGTCCATTCAAATTATTAAGTGCAATAACACCATTGTCTGTTATATGTGAACCATTTATATATAATTGTTTTAAATTTATAGCATTATTACTGAGATTAATTAAAAATTCATCTGTAACACCTGTATTCCAGTTAATTTGTAGACTCTCGATATTTTTTAAATTTCCAATTGGATACATATTGTAATTTTTAATTTGAAAATTTGGATTATTTACCCAAGATATTAATTTTAAATTAACCAAATTTGTTATTTTACCAATTGAATTAATTAATGATTGGTTAACATCAAAATGATTTATAAGTAATTGTTTCAAAGCAATTAATTTAGGAAATACCTAAAAAACATTATACAAGTTTTATAATTTACATTGTTATCAAATGATAAAAAAAAATATCATAATTATTATAATGTCAATGTATATTATGTAAAATATTTAAACTTACCAAAGCCAATGAATCTGGTAAGCAAATAAGATTTTGTTCTGAACTACGTAAAAGAAAAAATTCTCTCAATGTTCTACCAACTTGTTTCAATGACTCAAGTAGATTATCTGGTAGAGTTAAATTATCACAATCCCAATTAATTTCCAGTTGTTCAAGGTGACACATATTTGAAAATACATTTACAAAATCTTTTCTTTCAATTTTTTTAAATTTTAATTTAAGTTGTTTAATATTTGGACATTTAGTATTAATCAATGGCAGTAAACGAGAAAATGGATATGCTTGTACATTCAATATTGTCAAATTATATCCACATAAATTAATAATATACATTAAATTTTTTACTTTTTCAATAAATTTATCATTTGAATTGTGATTATAATTACTAAAATTATAACTTTTAAAAGCTGAACAAACAAATCTATTATCCGAATCATTGCATACTGAAAAAATAATTATATTACTCCATTATTTGATTATTAATTTATTTATTTCTTGTAAATTAGAATTGTCTAAAAAAACAATTTAAATTTACTTTTAATTGAGGTTATATAATTTTATTACCGTTTTTAAGTATTTGTTGACTTTTAAATAGTGGACGTATAAGATCCATACAATGATCACGTTGTTTTGATAATTTTTCTTCTTCTTCAATGGAATTTTTTTTCATACTTCTTTTGTAGTAATCAATAGAAACATCAATATTATTATCACAACTCATCAATATGTCATCTAAAGATATATTTTTTGATGGTTTAACCTATATGTAATAAATTTAATTTAATTAAATACAAATAATAATAGCAACTACATAATTTGTTTATTTACATTATATCATAAATTAAAAATTTAATACTTACTTTTTCTTGTAAAACTGAAGTTGAAGTTTCATTTAGTTGATCCTTGTTTTTGCAAATCTCCATATTTTATATTAATTTATCTTTATATACAAAATAAAAAAAAAATGTTTGACAGTTCACTTGTCAAGTTATTTCATCTGTGACTTTTGTTTATGTTACTGCAGGTTTTTTTCAGAAACAATTTTAGTAGTGGGGGCTTAAGCTTACCTATATAATATAGGTTTCATTTTATGTTGACAAAAAATAAAAAAAAGATAATATGTATACACAAAAATCAAATAATTTTACTTTGACAAATTATGTTTTGCTTAGCACTTATATTTTATAATTATATCACAATTTTATTTAGAAAATGAAGAAATAACACGTTAAATTAATTGAATATTATTTCAAAAAAATTAGTATAAATGGATATGGATAATTTTTTTTTGTTATATTTAGGAAAAAAAAAGATAACAAGTGATTTTGAAAACTATTTTCATTTAAACTGAATTTTTTTGTTTTTCAAATAATATAATGTTATTTTAGTATATTGTTGATTGTTCAAGGTGCAGATAAATTTTTTTACCAAATTGAACATTTATTAGTTGGATTCATGTTAGATCCAGTTGGACAGCTAAAATCATTAGCAAAATCTGGTATATTTGATAATAGACCAATTACTCGATATTTGGATGGTGAATGGTCCATGTTCAGATATTGTTTTAACATTTCTGGTGTAGTTTTTTCACACCATAAATTTGCATAATTTATCCAAAACAATTGCTTTGGTGTGTAGTTTAACCCACCAAGTGGTTTATCATAATTTGATAATTTTTTGTAAGCTCTATAAGCGGCTTTTAATCCACCATTGTCACTAATATTTTCATTTTGTGAAATATTTCCATTCAACTAAATACCATATGCATAAAAAAGAAAAAATTATTATTAAATTAATGATTGATTAGTTATTGCTATACGTATGTTGATAATCAATTACCTTTAATCCAATTTCTGGTACTGTATAATTTCCATATTGTTCAATGATACATTTTGATTTATTATAAAAATTATTTGTTGAAAATTGTGTCCAAAAAAAATTTTGAAAATCACCTTTCTCGTTATAATTTTTTCCATTAACATCAAAACCATGTGTAATTTCATGACCTATTATCGAGCCAAAAATGCTGTAATCTATGTAATTTGGTTGTACAAAATCAAACAAGTCGCTTGAAAGTGTTGAGAATGGAATCACTGAAACAATATTAATTATATTTTTATTATATACTTATTTATTGAAAAATGTCTTAAAAAAGTTTGTAAAAAAAATAATACTGATGGAATTAAAAATGTTAGCAAAGCCAGGACTACTGTTAATCATAAAAGATCCAAAAAAAGCCCACATATTTTCATTATTATATGTCAATTGAAATTTTTGATTGAATAAATCTATTTTCGCTATTGCCTCAAAGAGATCTTCATTATCAGATAACTCTAAATTTTTATAAAATTCATCAATTTTTGAATTGTTAGTAAATTCATCTATATAGCCAATAATATTTTCAATTAGTTGAAGTTTTTGTGTAGTTTTGTTTTTTGTTTCATCATCAATCCAATCAGCTTCTTTGATCAATTCAAGAAAATTTTCTTTGATATTTAAAATTATTTTTAAAACAATATTTTTGGCATTTGTTAATTTAGAATGATTATAATGTTGAATATAAATGGCTCCCGTAGCAATTGGAAGTTTTTTTAAAATTAGCTGAACATTTTTCATTGCTAATTCAACTGATTTTAAATTATTTTCAATGTGTTTCCACATAATAAAGTTGGCTACAGTTTTCATGTCTGTTGATTTTAATAAATATGCTAATTTTTTAATAAAACGAACATTTTTTAAAATAATTATAGTTGATGAATCAACTGAATGACCACAATAATAATTCATATATTCTTGCCAATTAAAAAAAGTAAAATTATTTGTTAAATCACTGAGTGTCATTTCAACCGTATCAAATGTTTCATCATGTGAAATTCTTTCACGGCCTAGCTCGATCTCAAATTCAATCATTTTTTCAATATCTTGATAATTATATGTGGCATTAGATAATCGACCATTTACTTTAATTGCAGCTTTTACTATATCTACGTAATAATTCTTGAACTGAATGTTATTAGAACCTTGAATAAAATCATCAACATTAAAATCGGATGAATATGGTTCGATGAAAATTTTTTTATAAGAATTATGTGAAATAGATTGAATTTCAAAGAAATAATTTTTCCATTGTGTTGTATTATCAACTTTAAATAAAGTTTTTTTGTAGTCAAATGCACTTTCATTCCATTGTGATCCTTTAAAAACAGGAAAGCCTCCATTGGGTTCCATTGAATCCAATAATGTATGATAACTTATATTATAACGAACATTGTATAAAGCCTTGGCAATTTTCAAGTATTTGGAATTATTTATTGAACTATTCATTTCAAGTATCGTTTCGAGATGATCAAGAAATTCATTATCTGTTATAAATAAACTTTCCATTTGACCTGAAGCACTATCAGTAGCATTTAAAAAACCTCCACAAGAAAATTGATAAAAATCATCACAAGGATTAACACTTGGATCCATGTTATACAACAAACGAGCAGCTAAAAAAAAAAAAAAAAATATATTATAAACATTATGAATAAATAGTTTTTTTAAATAAATTATTTAATAATTTTTTATTTTTTTTTTATTTTACCAATTTCAAGACATGCAGGAGTTTGACAAATATTAGAATTATTTTTGTCATCTGCAGGAGATAATAGTGGACTTCCTGTTGGATTAAAAAAACAAAAAATAAATTATCAGCATATACTTTTGTTAAAAAATAATTGAAACAAACATTATGATGTATGAATTTATTCAAAATTCACTATTCATAATTTAAATTTAAAAAAATAAAATAATAATTTTAAATATGCATACTTGTAGATATATTAAAAATTTCAAAAAATACTCACCAAGTACAAATCCACCCAATGAAAATGACACGAATAAAAAAATTATTAATATTGGCTCTTTCATTTTTTGGCAGTCTTTAACAATATATGTATACTTGAACAACACGTTAAACGTTTTAGTTTACTAATGAATTTTGTATTAATTAACACCTCTATTTATACTAAAAATTTTACCACCAAATGACTATAATAAATCAACGATTATCATTTTATCGATGTAAGCATGAGCCAGCCAGTATAGCGAGTGCTATATTTTATTATTTTAAAAAACAACTCAAAAAAAATAAAATATTATTGAGTTTACTGCATTTTTTTTGTCAATAGATATATTTTTATTTTTTTTAAATAATAAAAAATAGAAAAACTAAAGTTGAAATTTTTTAAAGTTGAAATGGCTTTCAAGTATTATAACAATATTTTTTTTTTTTATCAAGTAAAACTTAAATTGTGTATACACTCATGAATACGGTTTTTTTGTAATTTAATATTATACAAATTTTCGAAGATTATATAGAATTATTATTTTAAAAAAGATAGAACAATAGTATATATCTATATGTCTTAATTAACTAATGATATTTGATTGATCAAAGTCCACTAGTTTAACCTTTTGTCCTCAATATATATTGATTTAATATCATTATTTTATTTTAACATTTCATAATAATATAGAAATAAATTTGTATCGTTATTATCGTTTGTATAAAAAAAAGACAAAAAATTAAAACACAAATTGAAAAAAAAATTAATAATAATTAACTAAACAATATACATATAACGGGATGGTACATGTATCAGTGATTTTTTTTTTTTCGATAAAAAGCCAGAAATATATTTTGTTTTTTATTTCATCATATTTTCAATTTTGCTTAGCTAAAATTAATTAATAAAACAAATTATGTACGTAATAATTAAAACAGGTCGTTATATATATGTATAAAATATAAGGTAATATTATTTTTTATAATTATAATTTCATAAATATGCAAAGTACATGTAAGTTTAAAAATTATATCACCAAAAGAAAATGTAAAAGAATATGTATTTTTTTTTACTAAACATGAAACGAAAAAAAAAAATAGTATTTACGACGTGATATAGTCAAATTTTCTAATAAATAACACAACTATCATTTTTATTTAGAGAATAAATTTCATTCGTAACCTTGAATTGTTGTAACAATTATAAAAAATTTAACGATTGTTAGTCTTCTTTAAATTGTATAAGAAATTTATTTGCATTATTAGTTTTTTAGTTTTTTACTATCCAAAGTAAATTATAACAAGTATTAAAAATTAAACATCTTCTCATTTGATGAAATAAATTTTTCACTTATCTTTTTTGTTTTTTTTTTTACATGTAGTTAAATAAATAAATAACAATAAAAAGCACTTTGTTTATAAATATGAATATCGTAGGTTAATCAAGAAGAACACAAAGTAGTCACGCATAAATATACCATTGATAAAATATTATTTTAACTCAATGATTGGTGCTTCAAAAATCATTTGATTACTCTTTCAATGATCAAGTATTAATCATTGAAATTAAATGTATTTAATGTAAAATTATATTTCTACAATGTTCAGCATCACAATCAACAGTGAGAATCACATTAGTTGTAACAATGTATCTTGTAATTTTTTAGATACTGATATTTTAGAATAAAATTGTTTTCAGCAACTTGGTATATATATGACATATAATTATTTTAACTATTTTTATAACTTAATTAATATGTAAAACGTTAATGTATAATTAGTAATCATTAACCAATCAAACGAAGCTGCATGTAAAACATTTCGTATGTAATAATTGCTCCAAAAATCTATAAAAGAAAAATAAAATATAATGAATTATATTATTTATATTATATTAATGTATAAAAAATACTGATACTTACAGTTAAAATAAAATTACGAGAAATTGGAAAAAATTTCATTGCTGTTAATGAAACTTTGTTAATTGACAACTGTTGTTGCATCCAAATAGTCTATTTTTGAACAGCATTAATATTATTATGAACAATATAAATTACAAAAAAAATATTTAAAATTTGAATGTATTTTATTAAAAATAACAACAAACCTCAATTATAAAAACTGATGGATTACCATGAGCAAATATTGATAATGCATTTCCACTTTCATCATCAACTTTAGCAGAGCATAATACAACTGCCATTATGCGAGAAATCATCAACAAAAATGATATAATAAGATAAATTTCAATTTTTTTTCCTTCTTTTATGAATCTAAAATAAATATAATGCATAACTATAGTTATACATATATATATATAGACAGTTATAATTATTAATTTGATAATACATTATTCCTTCTGATGTCTGCTTGCAAATTTGATAAACATTCATGGAACAGGATAAGAATATCAATGATGAGACAATATCATCAGTTTCTTGAACAAGTTTATTCATCATGACATATTTTTCTTTTATTTTACACCAATTAATTCTTCCTATTGAGTCATTTGAAATTTTATAACTAACAATTCTGTTAAGATGATTGTATCTTTCTGCAAGACCAATTGACACCTAGAAAATAAAAATTAATAGTATCAATCAATTCAAATAGATATATTATTATTGTTATTCAGTTACTTGTTTGTACCAAAATAATAAAAAGATCACAAAAGTTCCAAGTAAATGTTGCAACAGTACGTATGATAGAACCAATTATTCCAACAAAAAATGTATAATCTATTTAAAAAAAAAAAAAGATAAAATTTCATTAATGCGTTCGGTAAGCATAATAGTTACATGTTTTTAAAATATACTCAACGGCTATTTGAGATTTCATCAAGAGATTCAAAAAACATGAATAAAAAATTTTTTCCTATTGAATTAAAATATTTTTCAGTTGATTTTACTTGAATTATTCCGCTTGCATAACTGTAGATATGTTCAATAAAAGCAATCAAAAAGTAAATTAGAGAAATTTTTTGTAGCTTAGAACGTAGATGAAATTTTATTTGATAAAAACTGAAAAGAATATATATATTTAAACATATTTTTCGAAGAAAATATTTCATCAAAAATAAGTAATGTTTTTTGATCATTATTATTTGAAAAAAAATAATTGATTAATTACAATTGGCTCAGATAAAATTATTTTGAAAAATATTAGTAACTTTTAGTGGCTAAACTTAATTGCAATTCAACTATACGATTCAGTGGCATTATATCTTCAAAATATAAAAATAATTACTTGTCTAATTTCATTTCTAATTTTTGCCAATTAATTTGCAATTTAATCCAATTTGGTGATTTACAAAATAATATTAGCTGTACTAAAAAATTGTATCCAGAAAAAACAATTAATGATATTAATCTAAAAATATTTTCTGAAAAAACAAATAAAGAAAATTATATATTAAAAAATTAACTTCTTTTACAATAAAAATTAATTAAAATTAAATAATCGTATTTTTTTTTTACCTCCTGAATGATTAATACCGTTGATTGTTTGTAATATAGTCAAAATACAACAAAAGCCAATCAGTAAAATGATCATCAAAGAATAACACGTTATCAATGATGGAAATTTAAAAATGTATTTATTTGGTTTTGAATTTTGAATACCATTTATTGGAAAAATTCCAAAAAATTGTGAAACAGCAATAATTGGTTTCATAATATCATGAAAGCTTTCATTATTCTGAAATTAATAATTAAGATATGAAAATTATTGTAAGAATTTATTAAACTTAAACAAAACACAATATACCATTTGTGATTTTATTTGTTGATTATTATTAATACCATTAAATAAAAATAATGGAGTTGGTGAAGGCTGTTGGTCAATATTTGATGATCGAACTTTATTATTTCGTAAATAATCCATATTAAAAAATATAATATTGAATGTATTTTGAAACAATTGAAACTTTTTCCAAGTGTAAAACGTTAGCAACTCAATATCGTAAAATTAGTCGTTAATAATTTTCACAAGTTTGAAAAGTGCAACTATTGTTAATTGTCTATCAGCATGCAAGACATGCAACCTATCAAATTTAAAAAAAAAAAAATTAATAATAACGAATATTAAAATATAATTATCGTAATATTTTTTATGAAATTTTAATTGTTAACTGACCGATAAAAACAAATAATCTATATGGTTATTAATTAAAAATATTCAAAACCATGTGAAATAAATTAACACTGTAGTTTTCAGGTGACAAACTTGGTGTTTAAATATGTACTTATCCAAAACTAAATAACAATCAATGCTAGAAAAAACTTTGTATAACTTTATCATCAAGTGACAATGTCAAGACCACAAAACCATTTAAACAAAAAAATTATGTTTGGTAAGGGAATTATTATATTTTTAAGCATAAAAATAAATAGAAATTACTTTCATTTTCATTTCATTTTCATGCAATAATATATTGTCAGTGTTCATGCTAGAAAATAACATAAATTTTACAATAACTAATTTCATTAGTTTGAGTGTTCAACTATCTCTGAAACCAATAATAAAAATCACCATTTCGGATTCAAAGTGTCTAGTAGTTTAAACCCACTACTTTTACCATTATATAATTTTAATTATTAATTTTTTTTATTAATTATATGATTAATATATTATTAATTTTCGTAAATATATTTAAAATCTAATTTTTTGAATATATGAAAATTTAAAAAGACATAAATTATGTATGGAACTAATTCCATTAGCTTGTGATTTCAATCAGCCCAGAAATCAATAATAAAAAACACTATATTTTTAGATGATAATGTTCGTTCTCAAACCTTTGTTCGTGACTGAATGACCTTCATTACTTGAAAAGCTTTTTTGAAGTATAACATATTAAAAAAAAAAAATAATTTATTATATAGTTTTATTGTTGAAACTTGAAAATACAAGAAAAAAAAAAAAATTTCAATTTTTTCTTTATATAAGCATGAACAAAAAAATGAAATAAAAATATGTACACATTATTATATCATAAAACAAAACTATTGACAGTATATATATATGCAATTATTTTTTTTTTCTGTTTGAATTTATATAAACTCATTAATTCGATGTTTTTCATGAATATTATTTTCAGTTGGTGATTTTTGTAAGATGACCAAGTATGTTGTCAATGCTCCAAAGATCTAAAACAAAACGCTGTTAATTTAAAATTATATATAATAATTAAAAAATTACTTACTGATATTAGAAGAGGAAGGTCAATTTTAATAAAACCATAAGCAGCTCTTATATGTACTCTGTATATACAAAAATATCCTACAGCAGCATTATCATTCTTGAAAAAATATAAAGTTTTATAAAAAACATATAAATTTCTATTTAAAATTATGTACAAATAAAATTACCTCAACTGTTCTTGGTTCAATTTTTACAACTGAAAAAGGTGAAAAAATTTCATTTGATATTTCATTTGCCTGAAAAAATAATTTTTAAAAAAATATTGAAATTAAAAATTATTTTAACAATTAAATACCAAGACTTACTCGGTGACTCGTATAATGACAAAAAGCTGTTAAAATAATAATATTACTACAAAATCCAATCATACAAAATGAATCACGAATTTGTGAATATTTTTTTATTTGACTTGGATATATAACACTGTAACTATTAGCAAGTGCATTTAAAAAAAATGATGAGACCCACAGTAGCAATTGAATTTGATAAATATTATTTAATTTTTTAGTTGCTGTCGATAAATTGTAATGTAACCACCAAACTTTTTCCAATTGAAGACAAATTCTTGGTTTGTCATTCACTAAAATTTGCACATTGATTAATTAAAATATAATTATTACAGTAATAATTTGATAATAAAAATCCAAGTTTACCATTTGATTGAACCAGTTGATGTAGATAATCAAATCGTCGATACAATAACATCATTAATCCTGAAAATTTCATAATTTGCATGGACATTGAACTGTAGTAAAAAATATAATTCAATGAAATTATAAATGGAAAATTTGAATTATTAAGATATGTCAAAGTGGCAACAATTAACCAGTTAGTTTGTATTAATCCTAATATAATTCTACACATTATTAATGTTGATTTATAATTATTTTCACAAAATTTTGCAGAAATATCAAATGTACGTAAATATGTCAGAGATACTATTAATTGATCATTAGAGTTAACTGTGACAATAATATCAGTAACAAAACAAATCATATTTCCAATTATCCTGAATGATTTTAAGTATCCTTTTTTATCACCTGATGAATCAATATAAACAAAAAATATTCCTACTATTGTGCAACTTACACTGATTGTACAAATTGTAACTAAAGCAATGATTCCTATTTTTTTAATAGGTTGATTATAACTTTGAACTTTTTCACGAGTATTTCCGAATATTTTTGTACCCAGAAAAATTACCATAATACAGTTCAACATATCGAAATCTTATACAAAAAAATATTAATTATTAAAGTTTAACTGATAAAACTAACACATAAATAATTTTAATGTTAAACAGTTGACTATACAAACAAATCTAGTCTTCAAGACAGTGTTGAAATTTAGTTTTACCTTATATGTTCTATTGTTTTTACAAGTGTCAGAAAATTTATTTCCTTGTTTATTTAAAGTGATCACAGTTCATGACACTTTGAGGGCCAAAATAAAAATAATACAATAATAAACACTTCATAATATTTTTTTTATTGAATTAATGTTTTCTTTTGAACTATATTTGAAGAATATCCGGAAAAAATCGGATTAAAGCGGAGAAACATCGGAGAAAAACGAAAAAAATCCCATTTTGAATCTTTATTATTAAATGTAAAATTATCTTCAATATACTATAATGATAAAAGAGATACAATATCCAAATGAAATAGGTTTGAAAATGTTGAAACAATAGAAATTTTATGTCCATGAATGAACAAGTCTGTGAATTTATTTGCAGGTTTCAACAACCGACAACTTATCCAATGTTGGTATGAATGACAATTTTTTTTAGATTACCTTCAAGTATCAAGAACTATCACAGTCTCAATCGACTTCAATGATCCAATGATGTCGATAACATTGATTGAATCATTATCGTCCAAGTCCAATACTTGAAAACAAAAAATTTATTTCCAATAGATTGCAGCTCCTTCTTTAAAAAAATCCATGCATAATTTTAATTAAAATTTAAAATTTTTTAAATTAAATTTTCATCAAAAATTAAGTTCCATTAAAAATTGCTATAAAAATTTATTTATTTACAATAAAAAAAATATCATTTTTATAATGAATCTTTATGAGTAATGTTAATGAAATAAATTTTATAGATTATTTCATGTAAGTACATATTTTTGTACGTGAGGGGACATACATAATGAAGAAGAAAAATGGTTGAATGAGTGCTTTAGATTTTACTAAAGCAAGTAAATCAGCAAGTATATATCTATATATATGTATAAATATTTTATTTTTTTCTATTTTCCTATACCATTCAACATACTTCGAGTATTACCCACTCAAGGCCATTTTTCAATTGCTCTAATGGATTGCTCTAGTGCTTGTTAAAACACTCGTTACTCAAACCCTTTTTTATATATAAAAAATAAAAAAAAACATAAAAATATATCTATATAGCTTATTTGAAAAAGATATCACTGTGATTATCAAGTTTTAAATATTGAACTTTTTTATTTTTTTTTATTTTTATTACCAAAAAATATAAAAATATAAAAACAATACTTATCATCAGCAAATAAATTTTTACGATAACATATGTATTTTTATTAGTGATTTTTTACCATGCAATGTTTATTTTAATTAAAAAAAAAATATGTTTTTTATTATTAAAAATATTGGACAGTTATAATCTTTTATATTTAATCGTTTGTAGATAAAAAATATGAACATAATAATGAATAAATAAAAATAATAAAAACAGTGATTGTAATGTTGAAGATCATCTTGGATTATTATTTTATTTTATAGTTATAATAAAATATAAAAAAAAAAACTATTGTACTAGTAAAGTGACATGATGGTAGTAAACAAAACGCGCGAAGGAAAAAGCTTGGTAAATCCCTTGTTAAAATGCGATGAGAGGATCTCAAGCTGAAACGGCTATTAGTGATTCGTATGCAAAAGGTTTTGCTGCTTCGTTTTTACTTTGCTGGTACTTTGTTCTATAGCTACTGTTGGGATTTATCTGAAGCAAGTACTAAGCTTGTCAATTGTTTATAAGAATATACATTAATAATTGTGTTTATGTTATATAAAAATTCAATTTTAGACAAAAAGTCATTTATTTATAATATTATTATTCTTTAAGTTGTATAAAAAATTTTTAAAAAAATTATTTTTATTGTTAAATATCAAATAAATATTAGCTTTAATTGTTGGAATTAATTGTTTTTATTTCTTGATTATTTAACATTATTACAAAATTAACATCTAAATATATAAATTAAGTATATTAAAAATTGGAAATAAAATTGTAAACTTTTCTTATTCGATTACGGAAAACACCACAAATTTTGTAAATAATTGATTGAATTTATTTTTCAAAAACTACTTGCCCCTGATTGTGATATGCAAGGGTCAGCACTTGTATTTTTTATTTATATTTTTTCTTTTAGCATTTATTATTTATTTATTTATTTATTTTGTTGTTCAACCAATAACCATTGAGTTCACTGGATGTGGTCACTATCAGTTATCGTACAATTGAAATAAACAAAAAAAAAAAAAAAAACGTACAACCATAGGTGAGGAATACACGTGTGAACAGTTACTGCTGTTCTCTAAATCATGCATGCGACACGCGACGTACGAATTTTGTATTCGTTATATATATACTCCAACAAAATGCAGGCGATTGATTACAAAAAAAATTTATGCTTACTATCGTATGATTTTTTTATTTTGTTTGTCAAAATAAATATAAAAAAACATGCAATTTGTTGATTTGCATGAGTGATGTCTATCAAGTAACGCAATGATTTTTTTTCTCTTTTTTTTTTTTCAATATATAGTAAAAAGTATTTTAACTGAATCATTACCTGCAGATAGTTTATTCTTCGATAGACCTAATAATAATAATCAATTTGAAAGATTGTTTGGTAAATTATTTAAATTACATATGTCATTTGACATAAGCTCTTTTTTTTTTTCTATTTTCCTAGTAAAAATTCACCATTCATGTCCGTAATTTTATTACATCCTATAAATTCAATTTTTTTAAATTTTCAAACTTGAGTCGATTAAGTTTTTTTTAATTTTATTCTTATTATTCTGTTATTCATTTTTTATTTAAATATTTAATATTTCCTTTTGATATTATCAAACGAAGTTTTTCTATTTTAAAATTTTGTTAATTTTTAAGCTTTCTGAAAATACTTGGTTTATAATTTCCAATGGATTTTCAATAAAATGATTTTGTATTTTCCATTTTTCTCATTCTTTAGTTGTTAAGTTCATTATATATTGTAAAAAAAAAAAAAAACAATCTTTGATTCTCTTATTTCTCTCCAAATTATATTTACAAAAAAAAATTTAATTATATTTGTTAATGATCAAAAGAAACGAAATAATTTATTATAAAAATACATGTCAGGATTATCAGCATCATTATTAAGAAATTTTCCAACAAGACTGTTTTGTATTTTCTCATTAAATACTTGATCAAATGATAAATATTAGTTTTTTTAAAATAACAATCTAGATATTTATAATTTTAATTATAATTTATTAATTTGTTTATTTAATATTTTTCATCGTTTTTAAAACTCTCAATGAATGATAAATAATTTAACATTTTTATAAATATTTCTCCGTCAAATTCTCTAAAATCGTTGGGAAATAAAGTTTTCGGAGAAAACAGAAAAAAAAAAAAAGAATTTAAAATTCTCTAAAATTTACTAATAATTAATAATCTATCGAAAACTGTTACAAACTTCACTCAGTATATTAAAAATATGTATATTATTTTTATTTTCAAATATATATTTTTTCCTTGAGGCAATTTAAAAAAAATTTCTCATACCATAAAAATGAACTGGTTTTAATTGTATTCATTTTTTTCATTTATTATTTTTTTCAATAAAGTTAGTATTGAATTCATTGAATTGACATTACGTGATTTTTTAACATATACATCGTCCAACTACATTCATTTAACCGACATCCAATTTAGCTTTTGAATATTTTTTTTTCTATTACATTTTAGAGTAAAATACAACAACTCATTCTTTTTATTCAATCGTTTTCTTTTTTTTTACTAATATCATCAATGATGCTTGGTATCGCTCTTTTATATAATCATCAATCTTCATCAGCTATCTCTTGCAAGTTGCAGATAAAAACTATCAAAAATTATAATCGCCAATTATCTGACATAAATTATCTGATTTACAATTATTATAACAAGTGTATTATTAAAAAAAATTAAATTATTTTTCGTTAATAATTTTTAGATATATTTAATAAATATTTCACTGAATTATTATTTATTTTAAAATAACAAACTAATTAATTTATAGTTGAGTAAATAGAAATTTATAAATGAGAAAATAATTAATAAAACAAGCTAAAATATATAATGAATTTAAAATAAAATTAACCTTTTGTAAAATTTTAACACCTTGATAGTAATAATGATATCATCAGAAGGCTGATGTTGCTGCTTTGGTTTTGACTACTATACTAAATATTATAATTATACATATATATATATTTAGACCAGTAGTAGTCTCCAATAACAAGAGTTGCAATTACTGACTGAAACATAATTAGTGAAGCATAATTAAAGTGAAAGGAAAGATGAACGATATCGTCTGTCGCTCGTTAACAGTTTTGCTGTTTGTATATTTTATATAAAGGTCCTTTTTATCATACCTCTTTTTGATACACACAATTATATATTTTAACTATAATATTTTTATCAACGTACCAATACGCACATTGATAAACTCAATAATATTATACTGATGGTTACTGGGCTTGTTTCAGTGAGCTGTAGAAATTCAATTTCATAAATTTTCACATCGTTAATCATAAACGAATTTCTATGATCATTCGTGAATTAATAATTGTTTATTAATGTGTAAATTTAAAATTATAAATTATTATATAATGACAATTTAAATGTGGTTTGTTCTTTTACTTGTTTTTATTATTTGTATATTCTATTTGAAAATAAATTGATTCAGAAGATTTACAAGTATTTTGATGAGGAAAATAATTATGATTGAACTTGGTAGATCATACGATAATGGATGACATAAAAAGACAAATAGTTTTTTGTAGCAGTAATAAAATTTTTCTTTATACCAATTCAATATTAATCAAATTTTCCAAAATCAGTATAAAAAAAATCACATGTTGAGCTTGGTAGTATTGATGAACATCAACTTGCAGCTGATGATCTGTAAAAAAAAGCAAACGTAAAGCACATATCAAATTGTCAACTGTATTTTTTTTTGGGAGGTACGTTGAACATCATCACGACGATTTGATCAGAAATGCAATTTATCCTGAGAATGGTAAACATGGGACAGGCGTGGTTCACGTGCCCGTTTGGAAAATAGTTTGCCTCAAATTGCATATAAAATAAAAATAAAAAAAAAAGCTTTAATGGAGACTCAAATAGAAAAAAAAAAAAAAAAAAAACAAAGTAATGATAAAAAGAATAAAAAATGAAGGTCATACAAGAGGGTGGAAACAAAAGATTATTCGCGAGTTGATACTGACAAAGGATGCAAAATAAAATGAACCTAAAAACTACGAAAAAATAAAAAAGAAATAATGTGATTTAGAAGAGGAGGATGCTCATAGAGGATAAAAAAATAAACTCTACTTTATTTTTTTAGTGGTCTCACATAGTTCTTTATATACCACTTGAAAGTGTTTTTTTCGGTAAACCATATACTTATACATATCAACGTTCATATCTGTAGGAAAAAAAAAAAAAAAAAAAAAATTGCTGACGTTGTACCATTATTTCAAAGCATCTCAATAATCTTTGTTGTTTTTTATTTCCATAGACCAAGATGTCACATAGATGATCGGCTATATGTGAATAGGTTACTCTTTGAATCAGTAAAATTATTTTGAAGATTGTAGTAAACTCTCGGTAGATTTTCTGCAAACGATAGTAAAAAAAAAAAAAAAATTTATCCCTAAAATCTTTGCTAAAAAACATTGTCTAGATCAGTTGAAGCTTCGACAGTTTGTAAAAAAAAATGCTGTAAAGATAAAAAACAAAATAAAAAAATAGTATAAAAAATAAATAAATAAAAAAAAAATTTATCAGTAAATAACGAATCGATTTAACAAGTAGCAGCCGGACACCCTGGCTCATTTAAGACCAGTGGACCAGGGGTTAACGTTAAGCTCCTGGTTATTTATTACTAAATGTACATACAGTACTAAATAAGGGTCGTTTCTGTATCAAGCTACTTGGTCCCTATTTAAGATCTCATATAAATACAAGCCTCGAAAATCGTTTGCAACAACAATTTGCACCTTTTTTTTTTTCTTTTTTTTTTTATGTAATTGTATACAATGTTTTTGTTTATCCTTTTGTTTTATCTTCTCTCAACACAACCAACTCTTCATCACCAGTTACTATCTTTTTTTAATGTTATATTCACAGGTTTGGATTAAATCGTGTATATTTTTGTTTTTCATTTGCAATCGAATATTTATTGTCTCTTGCAAAACTGTTGTACTTTTATGGATTGCTTTTTAAATTAAATAAAAAATATAAAAATAAAAGAATCAATGAAACAAAAATATATTTTAAATAATAATAAAAATGAAAAGTTGTCTAATAAAAAGAATGAATGACATTTATTTTTTTAAATTTTTTTATGTCAATTATTTAGAGTGGTAATCATGGAGTTGTTCTGGTAGTTGAGATATAAATTGAAACTATTATTTATAATTATATAATAACAGTTTTTTTTATTTTTATTTATTTTTTTTATTTTTTTTCTAGTTAATTTAGATGGTTCTTGTTGTAAAGTTTAACATGAGACGTGACAAGATTCAATTGGTTTTTTCTTGGTCTTATTTTGTCAATCTTGACCTATTCAACCAAGTAAATTACAAAATTCTTTTATATAATTAATAATTTATTATTATAATATTGATTATATTGATTATTATTATTTAATTAATAATTAACAGGATAAATGTTTAACAAGTTTTTGACATTTATTAAATGTTTATAACAAGTATAAAACTAAATAAATTTTATAATCATTATTATTTTGTTTCTTGAATCAAATCACAACTTACAGTTGTGCTTTTGAAGTTTTGATTTTAAATTTACAATATATTGATTGTGTTTTAGGAAACTTTACACGACAAAATGACTGGATCAATTGACATTGAACAAGTACCTACCTCTACAGATAAACATCAATTTTTTTTTTCTAATAACAAGTTAAATTTTTTATTTTTATTATTTTATTTTTTAATGTAGAATATGAAATAAAAAAGTATTTATTTATTACATATATCTAGAAGATATTATTTTATGAATATTTAATGAATAGACTAAAAAAAAATTTAATTAGGATGAGGACAAAACTGGGTTAGCCTGAAGGGTTTTGCATTTATATTATTCTTTTTTCTCTTGTACATGTACTCAACAAAATGGTCGGCTCACAACCCACAAATTTGCATCTATCTTTCTAATTTTGTTGGGCCAATTTGCATGTCTGGATTGGTCGATAAACTCACTGTCCTTTGTTACTCTTCTCTGTATTCACTTCATCACTTTATTTTTAATTCTTTTTTTTTTTTGTTTTACACTGTAATTTTATTTATTTAAACATATATATTAATATAGCTACAGTCCATCATATTTTGAATCATCTTAACGTAAAATAAAAATGTCACAGAATCCTTAGTAAAAATTATCAATGTAATCTCAACGATTTGTACAACTTTCACGCCTTTATTTTTTTTATTTTTTTCATCTTATTTTATCTTTGAAAATGGGCTTCTCAGTGAAGAACAAAGTATCCAGATAAAGTACAAAACTAAAATCTGGTTCCTCGTTATATGTATACCTTAATCCAGTCATTTCTCTAAGGGTAGAATCCCTCTATCCACGAAAAAGGTGCATAGGATTATAGTGGTATTAGGATCCACTGTACGACTTCACTGGACAACGACAAGAGACCCTAAGGTCTTCCAAAATAAAAAAAAAAAAAAATGAAATCAAAAAGTAAAATCTTCCCTCTATGAACACAAAAATATTATCTTTTTATATATATACATGATGATATTCTCTTATCCCATTAAATCATCACCATAAATCTTTTTACTGAATCAGCGAGTTAAAAAACTTACACAAATGAATCAAAACTTTACACTACAATATTACCACAAATTTATTTGAAATTTTTCTTTTAGTACATGTGTAAATCTATATGTCTGATGTTATACACTAAACGATATACTACGTCAGCAATGTCGTCATGGCATGATCGCAAACAATGCATCGTTAATTACACTCAACCCTGAAGCCTAAATCACATCTGCAATGCTTCATCTAGAAATTTCAGTGAACACATTCATTACGTGACCACATGATTTCTCCATCTACAGCAATCGGCATTATTTTGTATTATCATCAAATCTATTATCGTATATATATATATATATCAGATGCATACAGTTCAACTACAATTATCACCTTCATGACATATAGATCTTCTTAAACTTTTATATATTTTAAAATTTAATTTTCGATTTAGTGTATAGTTGTATAGGTGTCTGAAAAATTGATCTTGAATTGAGAAATTATAAGTACTGATTGCATGATTTGGTGCACGTATAAAACACATGCCAAAATAAAAAAGCAAGAAAAAATGTTTTGGAGGTTTTTCAGTAGGTGGTTCGTTTGATAAATGTAGTTAATAAAAAAGACAAAAATACAGTTGAATAACGATAAAAAAAGATGATATATACATGTATAGTGATGATAGGTCCAGATGATGTGGTTTGTTTTATATACCTGTGTATAAGTCTGTATGTGTACAAGAAAAAATACATGGTAAAGTTGATGTGAGATAGATATGTGGTCACGTAAATACTACTTGAAGAACAGAAAAGAAAACCACTACATACACTGTCTCTTTCAAAGGAAGAAAAGGGTTATAAAGTTAGTTAGCAAGATGTAATGAAATGATGCTAATATTTTACACAATAAAATAAAAACCAAATTGTTATGTAAATATGAGGAAATTAGAAATAAATAATACAATAAAAAGATGAATAAAAATAATCTATAAACATATTGAATGCTTTTTCTACATCTAGATGAGATAGAAGAAGCTGTACATAAAAATATAAATTGAGAATGGTAAATTGTTTTTGGAATCTCATTAAATTAACAGCTAAATTATGATTTGATCAAAAAGAACCCAACATGTTGATTTAATATTCAAAATCACAATATATTTTTTTATTAAATTATTGTCAATTTTAAAAATTTAATCATTATTATTTATCAACAATTTAATTATTCAATATTGCGTGACTTTATGTATATACAGCTTTAAGTCGTGTGACTAGTTGAGTATCTTTTGTACTATATTTTTCTTAGCTACAAATTAATATTTAAATGATAAAATGAATGGTACCAAGTCACGTACTTTTTATACATATACCAACTTATAAACAATAAAACCACCAAGTATATATACATATTGTTTGTTTTTTAATATTTTATTATTTTTAGAGAAAAAAAAAAAAAAAGTATAAACATGTCTCTATTTTAAATAATTTATATATTTTTATGTTTTAAAAAAATAAACATGTCGACCATTTAAAGGTTGCAATGGTCGATTATTGTGATGGCTATGAGTTTGTAATTGAAGAGATCTTAATTTAAAAAGCTAAAATCAAATAATTATAAAGATTTAAAACAATTTATCAATATTATTATTTAAAAAAGTAATTTATATTATTAAAAAACCTGTTTTGATGTTGCTGGCCAAGCATATATTGGAATAATCCAAATGACAACTTCATTACATGGAGGTGTTGTAAGAGAACCAGAATATGACATAAATGCCATTGGTGAATATATACCTCCAAGAATTGAAAGTCTAAAAGGTGTTATGTTTGATACTGTATGTGGTTTTAAAACATAAGAAAGATAGTCTGTAACTGGATCCAATGTTGTTACAACAGTTTGATTTGTAATCTAAATAATAATATTAATATATTAATTTGTTATTTAATAATAATTAAATGTTATTTATGATAATCATACTGTAAATAATATTCCAACAACAGCAAGACCATCAATATGTTTCAAGGCATTACCAATTGAACCATAGGGTCTTTTATAATGTACCATATGCATTTCAAGAGGAAACGTAAAACCATCCATTGTATGTTCAGCTCCATATGTATCATTTGGTCCCCAATGAAAATGTATTTGACCAAAAATATAATCATCTAAAAGTGGTCCACCAGATATATATGGTACATTACCATTTTTCCATTTACCAATAAGTTTAACTAATATATATATATATGTATTTAAAAGAAAAATATATTTCATTAAAATTATTTTTAATATTTTATTTGATTATAATATGATTTACCTGTATGACCATTATTTCCCAATGTCATTTCACTTGGTTCATTGTCATAACCAGTCCATCTTAATGGTGTTCTTTCAGTATAAAAAATTGTATCTTTATTGAGTGCTATTGGTGATTGTTGTTGTCCCATACATGTTGGAAATATATCACCCCATGCACTTGCATTTTCATAATTGTATGGTGATGTCATTGGTTGTTGTTGTTTTACTGATGTTGAAACTTCTGCTGATAATCCAGCTATAATAAAACAATTTTTTTTTATGAAATAAAATTATTTATTTTGTATGAGAAATTAAATTTAAAATTATTTTATTAAATTATATTTTTATCAAAATAAATACTTTGAATATATATTAATAAAATCCATTTGAATATAATTTTTTTTAAATGTATTATCAACATATTTAATTAGTTGAAATTTTTTTTTTTCACATAATTTTTATTAATAATTTTATATTTTTTTAATCTTTAGAATTTTATTTAAGTTTTCTTCACTCAAAGCCACGTCTTTTTTGCAACAGCTTGAACTCAACTGTTATATGCACAGTCATAAAAATTTAATCTTTGAAAAATTTACGATCAGTGTGATATTAAATAAATTGGCTTGTGAGTCATAAATGATTTTCGATTTCTTTATGCTCATTATATTTTTAATTTCATACATTTTAGGAGAATAATAGATCATTTTTAATTAAAATAAAAATTATACTTTGATATTGTATAAATATTTTACACTACGTATACAACTTTACAGTGATATATTCACAAGTATTGTAAAGGCCTCGTGTTTGATGAAAAAAATATCAAATAAAAGAGGTAAAGTGATAGGGTTTTGATAATATGAATAGCACTCAAATGAATTTTTTATTTTATTTTGATCATTATTATTATTTTATAATTACTTCCTCAAAATGTATATTAATTATTTAAATTGTAATTAAAACTTTATATTGGTTATTTCTAAATATGTAAAGACACGTGAAAATTATTTTAAAACTTTTAAATTTATATTAAAAATACGAGGTCAATTGTAGAACCAGAAGAAAAACCACTGGCTGCTGTGGAAAAGCTATAGAACTATATTTTTACTTGGGAATGTAAAAATAAATGCAAAAAAAAAAAAAAAAATACATATTGAAGTGTTATAATTATTTTTTTTTTTACAATTTTAGGAAGCTTGGATTCGTTTATTAGAGCTCTTATACACTGACAAAGTAATTTGTAAAAAAAGGGTTAATAGTAAAATTTAAAAAAAATTAAAAAAGAAGACTTAAATTTCTCTAAATGTAATTTGTTAAAAAGAAAATTTATTTGCTGTAGTTTTTTACACTCTCTTAATTTTACAAAATTAAAAAAAAAAAAAAAAGCTGAAAAATATATTTAAAAAATAAATATTGACGGCTGACTCGTTAAATATTTCAAGCGAAAAAAAATTTTCACCCTTTTGATTATTTAAAATTGCGTATATGATGAATATTTGAGATAAATTTTTCTCAGGTACTTAGTTTAATGAAATTTATTATAAATAAATATTATCATTATCAAAACATCCATGTAAAAATAAATACATTTTTCATTAAAAATTCAAAATTTATATAAAATAAAATATATTAAAAAAATTTTTTTAATAACGTATAAAACTGATGTATTTATTTACAATTGTTTTCTAGTATATTTTTATAGAAATAATAGTCTATTCTGTTGATTAATACAATGAAAAAAATATTCAAAATTGAGAGTTACCTCAATGGGCACTCATTAGTGACCAATCAAAGCTGAAAAGTAAAACATGGTTGCAGTATGTCACTAAAGAAACTATCAATGTAAAAATGAAATAAATGTATTTAACTATGATGATTCATTGAATTTAGCTGCTTTTCATTACTCTTTTTTATCATTTTCTGTATATCAACTGTGATTCTATTAATTGGATAACTTTGATAATTAAAATGAAGCAGAATATTGCGACAACTTATAACTCACTGCATTGATGAATAGCTATTAAACAAAACAGTATTGAAAACTAAAATGAATAAGAAATTTTTTTTTTAAATATTAAAAACGTAAAAAATATTTTTTTTTAATTTTAAAATTAATTAAAATTTGAAAAAAAAAATTGAATTAATTGAAGAAAAATTAGAGACAATAAAAAGATAAAAATTATTTATTTTTTCTCATTATAAAATATAATTGAATGGTTTTTTAATTTGTAATTTTATTTCAATAATTTTAGTTGAATAATAAAAACAAATATTAATTTAACATATATTTATTTATTATTTTTAAATTTCTATATTTTTTTTTTTCTCTCTCTGTGTGAATATAACAAAGTAGTTTTTATTTTTTTATTTTTTTTTTTGTTAATTAAATATCTAATACAATCCTTAATTAAAAATTTTATTAATTATTTGTATAATAATTAATTAGAGAAAATTGTTTTTTTTTTTTTTTTAACTGACAACCAAACAATTAATTAAAAAATAAAATAAAAAAAAAAAAACAGTTACAGTCAGTTTTGAAGTGCCACTAAGTGAACATCAAAGAATATATATTTTAATATTTTACGCATCAATTGTTGTTTATATATTCATGCACATGACATATTTTACTAAAATAATGAATGAATAATTATTAATTAATTTTGTAAATATATTATGTATACAAAATATATATTTAATAACACAATATTCATATAACTATAAATATATTTTATATAAAATGTTTGTAATAATAAAATACAAAATCAAATGAAACATATAGCAAAACATGCATGTTAAATAAATATAACAGTCACTTATGGCAATTTTGACTGAACAAAAAATTGGATAAATGATATTACAGCTCGTTGTAGTTGTCTGGTTTAATGTAATATTATTATTTTATACCACCAAATTTAACGTTGATGGCTTCTCGTATCAAACCACGTTAACGATATTCATAATATTATTATTTATTGATTTCATATCTCTTGATGTTTATTTTATTTTTATTTATATTTAAATTTTTTTTTATGATACATTAATTTATTTTTATACATACACATGTGATAACAATAATAATTAGATTTTATTAAAATAGATGATAAAAAAATTTCAAAATAAAAGTTATAAAATTTAAAGACTTTTCAAGTCAAAAGAATTTATTATTTTTGATATTTATTTTTTATTTTTTAAGTATATTTTTTATAAAAATATTTAATAAATAAGAATTTTATTTTGTTAATTTTTATACAGACATTTTATAATTTTTGAATATAATTATTTTTTTTATTTAGTTCCATTGAAAATTATATATAGCTTTCAATAGATTTTTTATATAATATTTCAAAACTGACCAAACATTGTGAAACATTTAAACTATAAATTCAATTTGGTATATAATTTCATGCAGTTATAGTTTTTGTTGTATTAAATAGCATTTGAAAACTATTTTAGTAAAGCACCATTTTGTACCAAGAATGGATGAGATTTTAATACGTTAACGAGCCTTAAAATTGTATGATAAAATAGGGGTGAGAAAATAAGATGATCATGGTAGATAGCCGTTAAATTTTGTAAAGTTAAAACAGCAGAAGTGAAATTCAATGAGTATACTGGACAAGATAGGAAAGAGATAGAGATTAAATTCATAGATTTTAGCAATTGGTATGTGCAAAACTATTTCTACATTAACATATACCATTTATGCCTATAAATAATGTATATTTATATCTATATTATACATGTTCAACCTGTTCAATAACCTCAAATTGTATGTGTAACTTATCTAAACGGTATGTTAAATATCCTGTTGAGTGTGGTATAGTTTGGTAACAAAAGGGATGAGATATATGTCGTTTTGGATAAAGTGATAAATATTATATACGATATAGACTTTGACCAGTATCTAAATTTTTTTTTTAAGAATATTTTTAATTAGCTCATTTACAATTTATAAGTTCAATACATTGAAAATACTGTTAAATAAAAAATTTAAATTTAATAACATAAATTAACATAATATTTAAAATAATTGCACAAATCAATTTTTGTATTTATTCAATGCTCAGGTTGATGGAACATGTAAATCATGTGTCAAATTAAAAAAATAAAATATATTCAAGGGATATTATATTTATTTGAAATTAAAGATTAAAAAGATATTGATTGAGTAGTTCATGCGTAGAAAAAAATATTTACGTATAGATTAAAAAAAATTTATATGAAAAATATTCTATAATTATCAGTGAGCTTAAAGAGTCAATAAACTAAATGTATTTTTTTATTTTTTATTTTGTCCTACATAAATATTCATATTGCCAATCAACCATTATAGTCAAATGATGCCTTGATGATTTAAAAAATGGAAATTTTTAAAAGATTTGATTTATTTTTATTTAAGCTGTATAAATTGAAATTTTATTCAATTAAATATCATTAGAAATGAAACTTCAATGTGTTACTTGAAAATGACATCAACTTTTATGGCTTTATAATCAGCATTATAATTATTTACAAAATAAATCTCATTGTTATAAATTGTTATAAATTTTATCATACATTTTTACTGTGTTCTGTTATAAATATACATATATGAAATTTGATCTAAAACATAAAATAATTATTATATGATGTATTAAAAAAAAAACCTTTGTGATATGAATACTCTTGTAAATGAAATATTTAAAGCTGATTTATTTTACTAAAAATATAAAATTATTATTATCAAAAATAATAATAAAAAAAAAATTGTGTTAATAATATAATTTATCAAAATATAATACACAATATGATTAATTTTATTTAGAGTGAATTAAATTTATTATTCGTAAGTTAAAATTAAAAGTTTCAAAAGTTATTTGTCTGAATGACATTACCAAAATACCAACATCTTACGCTTGTCTCTATATATACACAGATATATTTTAACAATAACCAACAAAGTTCCATTAATGTAGATCGTTTGGAACTGTTTAATTTGACTTTTCCAGTATATACCAGTTTTTCTTCATCTCTTTATCTATTTTCTACTTTTTCTGGTACTCTCATTATTTTATGATTTTGCATTTTAAATTATTTCTTCTCTTTCTTAAACGTATTTCTCTTGCATAATCATCATCATCATCATCATCATCATCATCATTTGATTCTATATACCATTATTTTCTATTTCTATTTAACCCACAAAAATTATTCTTGTTCTTGTTCATCTTTAGTCTCTATACCTCGATGTTCAATCCCAATTCTAACAAGTACAACTCATTATAAGTTGACATTCTTGTGGACTGTCCCCAATTAAAAATATCACAAGATATTATTTCAATATTATTCCATGCTTGAAGCATTTACTTTATCACAAATTTTTATAAATAAAAATATATACAAAATATATTTATCAAAAATAATTAAAATTAAATTTATCTCATATTTCTTATAACTATTTTTATCATTATTAAAAATTTTTCTTGAAAATAAATTGCAACAGTTAGTTCAAATGTTTATTTAGAGTTTCAATATGTAGAAAAATATTATTAGATAAGTTAATTAATTTCTTTTTAGCTTGTCAAAGAAAATTGAGCGTTTGATTTTTTTTTATTTTTTTTTATCTAAAATAACATAAAATGTGTTTAAGTGAATGTTTCATGTAACTTCAAAGAAAACAGAATCGAGACATATATTCATTGTGCAACCAATAGTAATTTATATATATATAGTTAAAATATATATGAGACCAATGAAAACGATAGATTCGAGTGATCCGTTAATGTACATCAACGTTGTCGTCGTATACCTTTACAATGAATAATTATAAGGATCATGAAAACCCCTTTAATCCCAGTGTCATGTTTACATTTTCTCGTTCGAATGGACTCTGAATATATTTTCGTATGTGCATATATATATATGTAAACTTTTAACCCCCTTTTCCTATTTTCTTCTCTTCAAATCACCTTCATCACCTCCCTTATCTAACAAAATTACTCAACTTTCTCATATATTGCTCTTTGCATGCAGCTTTAACCTTTTCATCGACAATTCTATCATAAACATTGACTACTGTATGTATAGTAACAAAATGTTTTTTTTTTTTTTATATAAAATAACTATCAACAGACAACTTTATATGTTCATTTTAAAATCAACACAAGTATATGACATCCAGCTTATTTTAATTTCCTTAATTTTCTAAAATACTTAGAATAATGTTTGTAGAAAATATTATGATTCATTGAGGATTTATTTTATTTGATATTAATTTCTAGATATAAATGCTCCTTAAATTGTTGAGTCTTCATATGAATAATTTTATAAATGTAGTTATTAAAAAAAAAATTTAACATACAATAATTTATTCGTGATTAAATTTTTTATTTATTTATTTTGAAACATGCACTATAAATAAATAATACTCATGAATATCTCAATATCTCGGACTTTGCATAGATTTGAAACATAAAAGGGTAAAGGGTAAAGGTTTTTGGCTTTTTCTGTCGGACGAGAACTAATGAAATATGGCAAAGCTTTTAGCTTTTAGTAAACATCTGAACTGTCTGCGCTTGCTCGGCTATTCAACCACGTTGTTGCTTAATTGATGCATTGGCTTGTTAATTATAATAAACAATAAATAGACATTTAAAAATTTGAATGAAAAAAAAAAAAAAAAGAATAAAAAAGTAAAAAACTTTAAAGCTTTCTTATTAGAATATGCACTTAAAATAAATATATAAAAGTCGATCCAATAAATGCATTAAATAAATTAAATTTTTTTTATGGAAAAAATATTGATTGTCCATTGGTCCATAAGAGAAAAAAATAACCACTTGCAGTTGAGCAGAACAGAAATTTCTCATATGGCATCATATAAAATAAAAAAAGAAATTAAAAAAAAAATAATACCAGAATTAAAGTATTGATTGTTAATGAAGTAAATATGAATTAACTAAAAATTATATGGAAATTCAAAAAAATAATTGCAGGAATTACTATTATAATTTTGTTTCTTAAAATTTATTGATAATCATATTTTATTATTTATTTTTTTATTAAATTAAAAATTGTAGAAAATATTTTGAATGAGTCATAAACCCAGAAGACAGGTGTTGTCGGGTTAACATCGCGTGCTTCGAATACGTTTTAAATTTTTTTTTATATAATATATGATTATTAGTTATTAAATTATTCAAAAGTTTTTTTATACTATACTTGATACTCTTTTTAGAAAGTTTTAACAATTTTTTTTTTTCAAATAAAACTTAGTTTAAAAAACTGTACACAGAATATTATTTTATTTTGTTAAATTTAAAATGTATAAGTTTTATTAATTTTTTTATTTTAAGTTTGCATAAATATAAATAAAAAAATTATCAGCACAAATATTGTTTCAATTATAAAAATATTTTTATTATAATGATTGAAAATTTTTTTTTTATTTTATTCCTTTCAAATTCTCTTATGATTCTCGTATGATTCTCAAATAAACTGACCAGATATCGAGAGTTTGCATATTGATATATAAATAGAATGGAAAATTGGCATTTATATCTAGTTTGAATTTATTTTTACTCCAAACAAATAATATATATGAAAAAATCTTGTGAAAATTTACCAAACGATAGCATAGAAAGTGGCCGAGCTTTTTTTTTTTTTATTCTTTTCTTTTATAAATTCGAAAAAAGCAACGAGTCGTATCAGAAGGAACGAAGACCGTTGGGATTGGGATAAAAAAAATGTATTAAAAAAAATATATATACATATATTTTACTAGTTTGGTCTCGAAATAACAGAACATCGAGCTGGAAACTCATGTTAGCCGATGGACATCGTTATCCTCGCGAATGGCCAGTTACTTCTTCTTTTCAATCCTTACATTTTCATATTTTCTCTCCATCAATTTATTTTTCTTTATTTTTGTACTTGTTGCCCAAGCTTGTTGAACCAAATGCAATGATTTTTTTTATTTTCTTTTTGTGAGAAAACAACATGGGAAATTCTTATGTTACTCTAACTGACATCTTCAAGCTTTTTTTTGTTTTTTTTTTTTTTTGTTATTTATATTTTTAATTTAACTTGACAAAACAAGTAAAGTTGCTTATTTTGATTGTTTGTGAATAAGACGATTTTATTAGACGAATTCTAATAAAAGTTTGCTGGTGATAAAAGATAAAATAAAAAAAAATAAATATAATATTAATTTTAAAATAAAAACAAATTATTATAAACAAGAAAAATTTTATGAAAATGTTTTTTTTTTTTTCTTTTTCATAAAGTAACAGAATAAATGAAATAAACATTGAAAAGTAAATTAAAAATAAATATATCGTTAGAATTTCTAAGTAATGAAACTAAACAATCATATGAATCATTTATACATAGAATTAATTTTTAGTAAATGTATTTCTTTTATCATTTTATTTTTAAATTCTACCAGGTTGTATGTTTCAAGGGAGCAAGCAAGCCTCAAAAGATAATTTCAAGACCACCTGCAGGAAAAATTTATATTGTGAATAATTTCTGTCCACATGTTAACACAATAGCTAAATAAAATAATTTTTTTTTCCACAAATTGAAATATTTAAAGCCTGCCAATGCTGGTAAGACTTCATAGCAAGTTTTCAGGATTCAATATTATTATTTTCATTTTAAACGTTCACTGTGTCTGGTCGTGTTATTCCATACGCTATAATAAAATAAATTCAGTGAGGATGAATAAATCAAAAAAAATCCGTCGTGTTTATACAAAACAAAATTGTTTTAATGTTGTTAAAAATAAAGTGGATCTCATCAACTCTCTAGATGATTATTCATTGGCACATATATTTATGATGCTGCCAATAGCTGAGAGATTTTCCATGGATGAAGGTAATCATTGAAATAAATTTGGATTTATTGAATTTAATTATAAAATACACTGTTTAAATAGATTTTTTTTTTTTTAATTTTGATTCTTTCTTTTTTAGTTTGTCAAAAATGGAAAGAGGCTAGTAAACTAGCTTGGTGTGATATTAAAAAATACAAATGTTGTGATTCGATTGGTCATACTTACAATAATCAATTAATGACACAATCATATTTAGAAAAATTATTATTAAGATGTGGTGCTTATTTGAGAGAACTGTCTCTTTCAAAAATTTTTGATTCATGTATCTTGAAAGCTATTAGTGAACGCTGCAAGAATTTAGCAAAACTTGAAATTGTTATTGATGAAGGATTAAAAAATGATGCAAATGATTACATTCGAGCATTTGAAACACTCGATAAATTGAAGTCCATCAAAATACATATACTTCTGGGTCAAATATCTGACGAAATGAATTTTCAAATAAATATTATGAATTTTCTTCCAGAAGAAATTAACGAAATTCATTTGGATGTATCATATAAGTTTGATTATCTGATTCCATGGTCAATGCTCACATCACGTCGTGAGTTTGACATACTAATAAGCTTCGTAAGTTTTTCTATGTTTTAAAATAACTATCAATTAAATAAATAAACCAAAACTAATTTAATTTTTTTTAATTAACTTTTGTCTTTTTTTAGAATTTAAAAAAATTTAAAAATCTTCAAAGTTTGACATTGATTGGCTTTAAATTGAATAATATTGTACAACAAATATCAGAATTAACAACACTCGTTCATCTTGATCTTGAAAATTCTCGTGTAACTGATGAATGTTCATACAAAGGTGCTGATATATACAAACGACTCGTAAATTTGGAATATGTCCATAACTTTGGTTCATCATCGACGTACAATTCAAATATCCCCATCACTATTTTTAATACGTGTAAAAATATAAAGGTCTACAAAGAACCTTTATGCATGAATAGATCATCAGTAAATGTGAATTTATTCAAAAATTTGATGAATTTTAAAAATATAGATTACCTAAAAATATATTGGGTAATAAATGATGATTTTGCCATTAAAATGATTAATTATTTCCAAAGTTTAAAATACTTAGATTTATCAGGTGATATTGATAGATCACGTTTACCACTAACTGCATTGCAATTATTAACAAAATTAGAAAATTTGGAATGTTTGAAATTGCCATATATGATACTCAATGATGAATCAATAATTGCAATTACAACAAATTGTAAAAAACTTAAAGAGTTAAAAATTTCTAAATGTTTAACACAAAGAATTAATTTAAAACGAATTTCTCCTGCAGTTGTTTTTGATGGAATATCAAATTTAGAATATCTTGAATGTTTGGATGTTTCTGGTACAGTTGAATTTCAAAATAGAAATCTTATTGCTGTTGCTAAAAAATGTAAAAATCTCAGGGATTTAAATATACGTCGATGCAGATATATTACTGAAAGAGGTCTTACATCAGTAACAAAATTTAAAAAATTAGAAAAATTAAATATATCTGATATTAATGATGTTACAAACAAGTTCATAGTCAAATTGAAAGGATTAAAATGTTTCAATGTTCATAGTTGTAAAAAATTAACTGATAGTGGCATCATTAAATTGTTAGAAAATTGTCCAGATCTTGAATATCTCAACCTCAGCAAGACTAACATTACAACTGATATTATTTCCGCTATTGATAACGCAACTAAAAATCGTACAAATGGTATCATCTTGAAAATAGTTATGAGTTTTGATAATCCATTACAAGCTTCAGTAATATCTGAAAATTTTAAATGGTTAAATTTCATTCCAGATGGTGTTTAAATGATATCAAACAATTAATATTAGTATGAAATTTAACTTCTGTAATATTTTTATATTAATATTATTTCAAAATTATAATTTGTTTTACGAAAGTTTTATAAAAAAATATGCTCGATATTCAACTTTTTTTTTGTATCATTTTTACAGTTATAAATGTGCAGAATAATATTTTATTTTTGTAAAATTCATTATTATACAATTATCGAAATATATGTATAATAATTATAGTAATTATCAATAAATTTTGTAATAATAAATTTAGAACAATGATTGAGTGTTTCATTTATTTTTATCATCACATAAGAATTTTTTATATCGTTAATAAAAATTATTATTCACAACTGAAAACGTCACTGTATGAATTTGTGTATATCGTCGATTTTTTTTTATTTCTATTCATTTAAAAAATAAAAATATTACCCATATCATGTAATTTATTTTTTTTAATTAATTTACTAAAACTTTTATAATTTTATATTTCAATGTTTCAACGGTTTTATATGTATGTAATTGTCAAACTATTAGATAAATATAAAATATAATTATATAAACATATTATTTACTTAAGGCTGAATATCAAAATATTTTTGAAAAATTCCTTCTCACAGATTTTGATCAAAGTAGACTCATTTTTTAAGTGAAATAAAGATCTATTTTATTAAATTTTTTTTGTAATTTTCTATCACGTTTTAACCGAGATAATTAGGGTCAAAATTGACAAGAATTTAGCTTTTTAACACACAAGCATAGGGAGCATCGGTACGTTTTCACTTTTATTGAAAAAACGCTCTCACAAAAAACCTTTATTTTACTAAAGCTTATATACTTCTTTAAATAACGAAAATTATAAAAAAAAAATTATCAATTTCTATGACGAATTGTAAAAGTTATTAATTAATTTATAGAAAAATTGACGCTCATCAGCTGTTGAACAACACATAGAAAATGTAAGCTTTGCAACGGTGTTCTCTTTTTTCTGTCTGTTTTGGTTTATTTCTTGTATCATGATCACGCACACACATTTATAAGTCCAAGTAGTTTAGATGCGGCGTTTCATTTCACGATGCGATCTTAGGCTAAATGTCAAAACCAAGGTAGGATGACTCTTTGGGTTCAACGCCCTTACAACCATATAGTTTAGAAAAAAATGAGCACCCTCTATTGTCATGTCTTTAGTTGGATGAGTGTAGGCAGCCTGTATTCACGAACACTGAAAACATTTAACATGTTTTCAGAAAAAAAAAAAAAAAAAATCAAATACCTCTTTAGTTATTATATTTGCCTAATACAAATACAAAATCTTCTTATTATATTTGAAATTTTTGTTTCACCAGAAATGAAAAATTCTTTGTTTGAGAGAGAATAGGACCTATCATATCAACTAAAAGTTCTATCCCTGAGCATTATTTATTGCCTGTACCAAAACCAGTCACTGACGTGAAAATTTTTGATTTTCTTTACTCACACAGTTACAAAAAAATTCATACCTACACAACAAAAGCGATTTGACAAAACTTGTTTTTTAAATTGAATAGAGAGCAAAAATAGAAAACCTATCGGTAATATATCAGCAAATATATAAGATAAATCCTATGCGTAGTTGCCATGTTTTTGTTGCTGAAAATGGTCATGACAAAAAACAATAAATGATAAAATTAGCGTTTTTTTTTTTTTTATAACTTTTTAATGAGTTTAGTAATTGACATTTATTAACTATCTAAAGAGAATAAAAAAAGAAACTTATCATTTCCTTCAATACGTCTTATACACCTTTAAATTCTAAATTATAACAAGATAATAAAACAGGCAAACAGGTATTTAAAAGAGGTTATTATATGTTAAAGAAATTTCCAAAAGTTCTGATCAACTAATATTAATAAACTCAATCTTTTCAACGACTCTTTCTACGCCATTTCCACGTCGTTTCTCCGCTTTTTGTCCATCTTTTTCCAAAAATAACCTATGCTGGAGAAATGGCGGACAAATTTCTCCACCATTTGTCCAACCTTTCTCCGACTTTTATCTGAAAATGTCGGAATAATTTTCAGGTGAAGAAAGGTTTGAGAACGGTTGGACAAATGGTAGACAAAAGTCGAAGAAAAGGTTGAGAAAAATTTCTACCAGGGACAATGAAATTATAACATATAACAACAGGTAGTAACGTTTTCGTATGAGAGAAAAATGTCAATATTATAAACAAATGCTGAAAAATTTAAACCAATTAAATTACGATCAAGTGTACTTTTTACAATAGAGAATAGATTGTAATAATATTTTTAAAATTTTAAAAGAAACTAATACTATCAAATAAATTGTGAAAGTATTTCTTTGATCAATTTGTTTTTTGAATTCTATTATGTTAGTATGTTTCAGAGTAGTGGTCAAAATGGAAAATACAATTTTAAGACCTCCTGCCGGAAAAATCCAGTTTGCAAATAATCTCTATCCACATGTTAACACAATAGAAAAAAAAAATAATTTTTTTTTCTAGTTTTGTATTTTTGAAGCTATGGCAATGCTGGTAAAACTTTCCAGTATCCACCGTCATTCTGTCTTCAAACGTGCACAGTGTCTGTTCGTGTTATTTTATACGCTTTACTAAAATAAATTCAGTCATGATAGTAAGTGCAGAAAAAATCCGACATATTGATATGGAACTAGATCGTTTTTGTGATGTTGAAGTGAAAGTAGACGCCATCAACTATCTCGATAATGATTTATTAGCTCGGATATTTATGATGCTGCCGATAGCTGAGAGATTCTCCATGGAAAAAGGTAATCAGTGAAATAAGTTTTATTTTGTTAAATTTAATTTTAGAATAAAATATATTAGTGTATTCCCGAGATGAGAAAATCAAGTATTCGAAAGGTATTATTGATACTTTATAGTGTTTGAATTATATCCGGTGATATTTATGTGCATTTGTGAAAATACTTATGAGTATTTTTTAATATTTTGTTGGTATTATCAGAGACTGATTCTCGGATACAATTATTCTTGACGAGTATTTTTAATATTCGAGAATTTTAAAATATACTTTTAGAGTATTCTGTACTTCATTATAATACCTCGTTTTTTTCATCCCGGGTTGACATATTATACGGAGGTAAAAATTGCCTCTAATAGGAAATTGCTTTTTATACAATCATTAATTGTATATATTTTTTTCTTTTTTGTAAATTTGGATTTTTCCTTTTTTAGTTTGTCAAAAATGGAAAGAGGCTAGTAAACTAGCTTGGTGTGATATTAAAAAATACAAATGTTGTGATTCTATTGGTCGTATTTATGATAATCAATTAATGACACAATCATATTTAGAAAAATTATTATTAAGATGTGGTGCACATTTGAAAGAACTGTCTCTATCAAAAATTTTTAATTCAAGTATCTTGAATATTATTAGTGAACTCTGCAAAAATTTAACAAAACTTGAAATTGTTATTGATGATGAATTAGAAAATAATGCAAATGATTACATTCAAGCCTTTGAAAAACTCAATCACTTGAAATCTATTAAAATACATATACTTTTGGGTCGAAGGTCTGATAAAATGAAATTTCAAAGTAACGTAATGAATTTTCTTCCAGAAGAAATTAAAGAAATTCATTTGGATGTATCATATAAATTTGATTACTCAATTGAACTTTTAATGTTCTCATCTGATTATAAATGTGACAGACCAATAAATTTCGTAAGTTTTTACATGTACATAAATTTCAATTAATTGAATAAACATAACCTATAATCAATTTAATTAATTTTTATATTTTTTCAGAGTTTAAAAAAATTTAAAAATCTTCAAAGATTGACATTAATTGGCTTCAATTTAAATAATGTCGTAAAGGAAATATCAGAATTAATAACACTCGTTTATCTTGATCTCCTCAATTCTTGCGTAACCGATACATGTTTATATACAGGTAATATGTACAATCAGCTAGTAAATTTGGAATATATCAGTAACTTTTCTTCAATGTGGATATACAATGTAAATATCCCTATCAATATTTTCAAAACGTGTAAGAATTTAAAATCTTACAAAGAATCATTCTGCATGGATTTTTCATCAGCAGATAAAAATTCATTTGAAAGTTTCACGAATTTTCAAAAACTAGAACACCTCAAAGTCAATTGGAAAATTAATGATGACTTTGCAAACATTATAATAAATCATTGCAAAAATTTAAAATACTTAGATTTATCAGGTCGTAAAACTGCATTTCGTTTATCACAAAGTGCATTACAAATATTAACAAAATTAGAAAATTTGGAATGTTTGAAACTGCCTAACATGACACTTCGTGACGAATCTATAATTGCAATTTCAACAAATTGTAAACAACTTAAAAATTTACAAATTTCAAACATTTTTACAGAAAGATTTGATCATCAACAAGTTTCTCCTGCATTTATTTTTGATCAAATATCAAAATTAGAATATCTTGAATATTTAGATATATCTTATACAGTTGAATTTCAAGATAGCAGTCTCATTGCTGTTGCTAATAAATGTAAAAATCTCAAAGATTTAAATCTAAAACGTTGCAAATATATTACTGAAACAGGTCTTACATCGTTAACAACATTAAAAAAATTAGAAAAATTAAATTTATCTGATATTGATGGTGTTACAAACAACTTAATCGTTCAATTGAAAGGATTAAAATGTTTGAATGTCAATGGTTGTAAAAATTTGACTGCTGGTGGCATCATTAAATTGTTAGAAAATTGTCCAGATCTTGAATATCTGAACCTTAGCAAGACCAAAATTACAACTGATATTATATCCGCTGTTGATAACGCAACTAAAAATCGTATCAATGGTATTATTTTAAATATAGTTATGTATTTTAAGAATCCAGTACAAGCTTTTAACTTATCTAAAAACTTAAAATGGTTAAATTTCATTCCCGAACGTTTTTAGATCATTTTAAAAGAATACGATCGGCATTGAATTTATTTTTTGTTTTATTTTTACAGTAATAAATTTTCAAATATATAATTTTATTTTTTTCAAATCATTATTGTAAAATTATCGATACGCAATGTATAATAGTTATGAATTATAAATAAATCTTTTAATAATAAATTTATTTCAAAAATTAAGTATATTTCATTTATCTCTATCATAACAGTAATTTTTTTTTTATCATAATTACACATCATTTAAAATTAAACCGTATATACAGAGTATATCGTCAATTTTTTGTCTATTTATCTAAAAAAAAAAAAAATATAATCAAATTATGTAATTCATATTTTTCATTAATTTACTAATAACTTTTTATAATTTTATTTTTTAATTTAAGTAAAAAAATTTATGACAAAAGAGGGTGCTCATTTTTTAAATCTAAACTATAGTTGTAAGGGTGCCCCGTTGAATCCAAAAAATCGTTCTTAGTTTTGACATTCAGCCTTAAATAGTTATTCTACAAGTACTTTTTTTTTTTCCCCGATTTAATAAAATCCTATAAATTCTTCACTTTAATTTCAATTTTTTAAAAAATAAAATAATTTATAATATATTTATCAGATATATAAAATATATATCAACAACATTCATTATATACAATATAAATATACCAATTAACTAATAAAATTGAGAACCACTTTCCCTTATTGTGCCGATGGATATTGATGGATATACAATACAAAAAAGCATAATATTTTGACCTCGAATTGACGTATAATTTGCATCTGTGACATCTTCAAGGTTTTTTCTTTTGTATATATTTATCTAATTGAACTATTTTGAATTTTTTTGAAAAAATAAATATAAATTAGTTTCTTTTTTAACATCAAACAATCATTTTTATTTCAAAATGTATTCAATATCAAGTAGAGTATTTATGTATGCATATATAGTACTGAAAATAATTTTGTCTCAAGAATAAAGTGTAGCTTGGTTCTAATGAAGGTAAATAGTTGCTGATACTTTACTTTTTATATTAGACGCAAATTCTTTAGCAGTGTTAGATTTGTAAGGAATCAAAATTAAATTCAATTTTTAATGCATGTATTTTTTTCAATTTTATTTCATTCAACTGTTTCTTGAATTTTACCAGAATTTTATGTTTGATGAATATAAGAGAGATGAGATGAGAGGGATCGAAATTGGAAAGGTAAACTGAAGACCCCCTTGAGGGAAAATTCCATGTGGCAAAAATCGTCATTGATCATGGTACAGGTAACAACACAATAGCAGGATTAAATATCTTTTTTTTTTTTTTTCCACAAATTTCAATATTTAAAGCTTTGCCGATGCTGGTATCGTGTCATCAAGTCACTGAGGCTGGCATTACTATATCGTTTAGCACTTTTGCTGCTGCTGAAAATGAAACTAAAAATCGTGTGAATAGTATTATTTTGAATATAGTACTTTTTCGTGATAAAGTAGATATTTTAAACCAAATAAAAAATTCTAAATGGTTAAAATTTACTTCTGAAAATTAATAACTGATTAATAAAAATATGATCTGCATTAAATTTAATTGTTGTAATATTTTCAATGTCATTTGATTCAATTATTTAATAACGTTATTTCTTTATTAAAACTTCTAATAAAATTATCTATTGATCTATTATATTCATAAATTTTTTAACAAAAAAATTTGTCTTAGAAATTAAATGTTTTGTTTATTTCTATTATAATATCTCATAAATATATACATTTTATTATAATCTAAAACTAATAACGTCACTGTTTATGTATATCAACAATTATTTATTTTATTACTTCAAAAATTAAATAAATGACATTACTTTTTTTTAAATTTTAAAATATAGCATTTTTATGGCTTCTATATATTTGTCTCAGTTTTATTATAATTTCTATAATTCATTTTGTTTAATTAAAAAAAAAAACAAATAAACTATTTTTCGCTTATGTATATTCTTCTTTTTTTCTATCTCTAAACATTTTCATGTTTTTCTATTATTTAATTTTCATTTTTGTACTTGTCCAAGTTTGTTGGACCAAATGCAATGATTTTTTATTTTTTTTTTGTAAAAAATCAACATGTGGAAATTCTTATGTCTTGTTTTATACTTCAACTGACATCTTCAAGTTTTTTTTTGTCTTTCCATTATTTATCTCTTCCTTTCCTCAAAAATTTTTCAATATCATTTATTTTCATTTTAAAATTTAAGAAAAAAAAAAAACAAGTATACTTAAGTAAATTTATATATACATGTATATACTGGACCGGAAATAATTTAGTCTAAAAAATGAAGTAAGTTCTTTTGTGAGTAAAGTTGGTATAGATAATGTATATATTCTGACCACAAAAAGACACATAAAATACATGAGCTAAACCCTCGGACATCACCCACAGGATAATTACTGTCTGACTAACGAAGTGGATTAATATAATAATGCATCCCTTTACTTTACAATGTACCATCCGAGTGCTTCTTTACTTAATATACTCACTACAATTTTTTTATTTTTATTTTTTTTCATTTTCGTTTATCTTTTTTTACTCAATTTTTCACATATGTATTTGTGTTATGATAAAAAATATACACACGATGCTCAGTATGACAAGGACAAATTGTTACAAAATTATAAACATTGTGAAGTATTCTGTCCAACAAGCTTAATGTTTATCTTTTCTTTGTATACATGATATGACTTTTTCAATTTTTCCTAATTTTGTTTTTCATTTTAAAAAGAAAAAAAATAACTATAATGAAAAATAACTACAATGAAAATGACAATGACACTATTCAAACTTGAGTGTTATCGATGTCGTTGTCTTTTTTTTTTTTTTTTGTTTTTAATTATTTTTTTATTTGTAGATTGGGAAGACAAACTTATTTAATGATCGGGATGGATTTTTTTTGTTCTTTGCTAATTAACCTTTGACCATTCTCATCAAAGCTTGATTGCGAAATTCAAAATGAAAGAATAAATAAAGTAAAACAACATATTACTCAAAAAATTTCGATAATGTTGTTTTATTTTTTTGTTAATTTTTAACAATATTATTTTATTCATTTGATATCCAGGAATTCGACAATTCCAATTGTTCTTTTGTAATTTGAAACAAAAAAAAAACTATAATAAAAAAAGTATGTATAAAATCACCAAGGTTTTTTTTTCTATATCATTTTAAAGGGTTTTCAAAAAAAATATAATAATAAAAAAAACAAACGAAAATTTATCAAACAAAACTTTACAAACTGGAATTTTTGTCAGGAATAACAATACACAACGGAAACCAATAGATAGTGTCATCAAAATAGCTGAATCATTTTTTTGTTTATTTTTTTAATTTTTATTTTTTAAAATACAAAAAATTCCATGAACTACCGACTACATTGAATGAGGTAAAATTTTGTGAGGGATCGAGGTAAAAGTAACAAAAAAAAAAATAAAAGTAGAGCATCGATGAGCAATTGAAAAAATATATATATAATCTGACAGTAGAAAAACGTGACACTGAGTCAGAGCCAGGGGTTAATTTTCCATAGAGCCACATTTCTATCAAATCTATTATTTCCAATCGAAATCAGTTAGGCAACTAATAATTGGTAAAAATCGATTGTTCGTTAGTGAGACTATATACATAGGTATTTGTGCCCATCTATGAAAATTTTGGACAAGGGAAAGGATCATCACAATTCTCTGGGGTAAAACGCAGTGAATGAGGGAATAAGAGGGTTGAGCAATAGAATGATCACCACGAAGGGTTGTTAGTAATGTGCTTTCACTTTACTAATATCACCAAATGAAATTTCTTTAATAAAAAAAAATAAATACCATGTTAATTTTTTATAATTTTTAATTGATCACGTTACAAAATTATGCACAAGTAATTTACATTTACATCTATGTTAATTTCATATATATATATATGGTTAAAAAAAAAAAAAAACTTGTAATTGAAAATGTAAAATAAAAGAAAGAAAAGAAAAAAAACGTGCATGTGAATTTATTATATTATTCGATGTTTTATGTTGAATGTCTGTGAAAAAATTTTTTTTTTCATGTGCTTCATCATCTTCCCCTATGTTTCTATATCGTTAAGGAAGTCTGCGTGGTTTTTAGATCTTGGGGGTCTTTGGTGTATATTCAGAGGGTTGAAATTGAAGGTAAAGGCACACGTACATCGCTAATCCGTCACTAACGAGCCAACTCAACTTATGGGGGTAGCAATGGCGTATTTTTCTTTGTCATTTTTTTTTTTTATTCAAGTTTTTTAGTTTGATATTTTATAAAAGAAATTAATGTTTTAGTGTTTTAACTTTTTTTTTTTTTTTATTATAAATTTACTAATATTTTCAATACAATCAAGACCTGGGTAGCTATTCTTGACATAATTATCCGTAAGTTATCCCGAGCGACTGGGATAACTATTTTGTCGCAACACATGAAAATTCAACCTAATTTTTGGCTTAATTTGTATCCTTCTCAATGATTTACATCAAACGACCAAATCACTTTCAGGCGTTTTCATGTTATTCCGTGTAGGTGGTATAATTATGTTGAGAATAGCTACCCTGCATCTTATAAATTTCACTATCAATATAAAAAAAGGTCATCAAAAATACAACTAGCATCAGTCAACTGTCATTGAGACATGCATCACAAAGTTCATCGTCACAATTGCAACATCATCCAGGTTTACAAACTTGACTTGTGGTGTTTTCATGAAGAATATATCAAATGAATTGTATTATTTTAATCAACGAGTCAATTTATTAATAAAAATAATGGTAAAGAAGATTTACTTGATTTAAATTCAGTATTTCTTTAAAAAAAAAATTAATCATTATTAAATTTAACAAAAAATTATTTTAATTTAAGTTTAATTTTTCTTTTATCAAAAAAATATTTTTAATTTTCGACTAATAATTAAAAAACATATTGAAAAAAATGATTTGTCCCTTAAAAATTACGCCAGTGAAATACCAATCCAATTTACTCTACGGGTTTTCATAGGGGGGTGGTGAAATAGTACATAGTTAATTCAAAAAGTTCACGAGTGTCGAGGGTTTATCATCCCCTAATTGGCTCCCGTAGCCACCATCCATTTATTCTTTCTTTACTTATAGTTATTGTCTCTGTTCTTTCTCTTTCCAAATATATATACACACAAACTTACGCAAATTTTTCTTCTCAACTAAGAATTCGCATACTTATACGAATCAGAGAACAAACGAAATACAATAATAGTAATAGAGCTTACACCCTTAACGAGGTATCCACCCAAGATATAATAATGTATAGATATATTTTCTATGTGTATAAGTGAGAGAGAAATATATAAAACTGGTCCGGGTGATTATGGTCTCTGAATTTCTCAAGATATCTATGCAGTTACCACAATAATTTCTCCCTGGATACATTCTATATATTACTGACAATTATTTGATTCCCTTTGGCTCTCAACCCAGTATCAACATGAAATCTGCATAAATTTACAAATGATGAAGATTTATAATAAAAATAAATTTACTAATTTTTATTAAATATTTTTATTTAAACTTTAATGAAAATTGATAGTCCACATTAAAAGAAACAATATATATTTTATATGTCAAATTGTGGCTAACCATTTTTAAAACCATTTAAAAAAAAATTTTTTATTTTTTATTATTTTAATTTAATGCGTCCATCTACAAGTTGAACTCTGGTATTTTTATTAAATTCTTCTGAGGGTGGTAAGCTAACCTCGAGAAAATAATTAAAAATATAAAAATATTCAAAGTTTTTTTTAACACATTCAGGTATAAATTTAACGACATGTTCTAACACCTAGGAAAAGTAAACGTAATTTCATGTGTGGCTTGGAGAAAATGGTCAACGAAAATTTATTTTACATAAAAAAAAAAAAAAAGTAAATAAATAAATAAATAATTTAAACGAGTATTTTATTAGATTAATTTATGTCTTGCATTTATAAATTATTTAACAGACATTTTTTTTTCTTTTTTATTCAGTTTGATCAAAGTTTTTTAAACAGTGATAAACAAAAAAAATATTCATCAAATTAAAAACTAATTAAGTATTTAGAAGACACTTTTCTCTTTTAAAAATTATACTTGTGATAAAAAAAATCAGCAAATATGATGATAGGACAAACAATATTTCCACTTTTTAAATGATATTTTTTACAAAATAACTGTTGAAAACAACTTCAAAACTGTCAATAAAAATACAAGCAAATAGAAAATAATAACAAGATTATTATTTACAAGATATTTTTATATAATAATATGAATTTTATATATGTTTTATGATCAAATAGTCGTTGCTATATGTATATATCCATGTAAGCTATTTAGTCATTTTTGTCCCATGGGAACTAGCTAAGGGGTTGTTACTGACCGTGTAACAGGCCACACTGGGATCCAAGTCATCCAGCTCAACCTGTCTCTGTATTACTACCAACACTACTACGTTTATTTTATATATCATATATAATCAGCACTTTCAAATCTGGACTTAATCGTTTAGACTAGTCCCACGTGTGCCAAGCCAATCCCTTTTGTATATCATAACAGATCAAATATTTGAAGAGTACTGAAATATTATTTTATTAAAAAAATGTTATGATAATAATATGTTATTGTTTGTATTTATAATAGATAATTGGTTGTACCTGCCAATATTGTAGACTATACAAATATTTATGAAATAATTTGATCAAAATTATTTACGGTAATTACGACAAAGTTCTGAGAATTGAATTGAATTTCTAGCATGATTAATTAACAAGTTTTAAAACAATTTTAATGAAATTATTATAATTATTCATGTGGATTTGGATAATTGTATTTTTTTGTAGCAGCTACAGTTTTTTTCTGAATTAATTGAATAATATCTATGATCAAGTGACGTCAAATAATCAAGATGATAAAATTACAACAAATTAAAAATAAATTAACATGACGAATTTGATTTTTAGTTCATTTATAATGCTTTGTTATTTTTTAATATTTATAATAACACTTTGATGTATAACTGTAGTTTTACAATATTTATTTGAATTTGTTTTTTTTTTTTTTTTCAAAGTAAAAATAGAACTTAGTACTCAGACATTACATAAAATTTAAATAAAAATTGATTTTGTCATTTAAAAGATATTTTTTTAGACTTTTTAATAACACTATTATAATTATTGTGATGAATTTATAATAAATTTAATCATAAATTTAATTTTTATTCTATAAAATTTTGTAAAAATATAATTATCATTATTTGTTTCATTATACAAAAATTGACCCAGAATATAAAACCATAAAATTGAATATTCAATATCATTTGATGGAAATAAATTATCATTATTATAATATGATTGTAAATATAATTTCCTGTATTGATTAAAAATAATTGAAAAAATAAAATTTAAATTTAATAAATAATTAATAATATTATTAATGAATAAAATTGAAAAATATGGTAAATAATAAATTTAATTACATCATAAACGAATAAATATTTTAAACTATATGAAAATTATTCATTAAATAATTAACATCAACGCAATTAACTCAAAGATTTATTGATTCAAATTAAATTGTTATTTAGAAAAATTTATAAATATATATAACCACAACTAAAAAAGGAAGGAAAAACTACTCTCGATTTAATGACAACAACACCTGATCAATTTGATTAATTACTGTCATGTGTTTGTCGGTTAAATTTATTTATTTTTTTTTAAAACATTAAACACAGTAACATGCATCCTTTTTCCTGGTGGTTTTTATTATTATTATTTTATACATATAACTGTTAAATACTTCCTGTTAAATTTCTCTTTTAATATTATTACATATATACTTTTTTACTATCACGATCAATTTAATATTAAATATACTTTTTTTTAATAATTATTTTGATTATTATCATTATTATTTTATGTATTTTCATCATCTGTCATATTTTTTGTGAAGTGTTGCAAAATTTCTCACAGTATTAGCAAATGTATTAAGTCTAAAGACATTTGCTTGATCATTTTTTTTCAAACATAATTTGACTGTATATTATTTTGATGATGACGAGTTATAACGATACTTGTACAAAGATATTCTGAAATCAATGGTGATTATTCATTTTAGCATATGTAAATTCGTATGTTCATGTATGATGATTGAGATGAGAAAGTGGTTGATGTAGATGGTGTTGGTGCAAATATAATAAAATAAAAATGAGGAAGGGAATGATGATGAGAGTCTCGTGACAGCAGAGGTACCAGAATCTTCCTGATCTTGCTTCGTTATCTTTATCCCTTCAGGGGGATGTATATATGTACATAATATAAAGGGATTTTCTAAGTGGTTATATTTGCGTAGATGTAATAGGGCAAGTTGGACGGCAAGTGTATAAGTCAGATTCAAAGGGAGACAAACTGATAGAGAAATATAGAGATGAAAATATAGTAAAGCATGCAGAATTGAACCTTGAAGGTGGCAGGTTCTTTGGTGGTAAAGATATGAGAAAAAGGGAATAAAATTAGTTCAATAAAGATACACCCACGCCCTCTGTAGTCAACTATTGTTCATCTTTTTCTACAATCTTTTGACTAACGATATACCCAAATTTTTACTATAGTTTTGTAAAATAAGCTCCATTATTTTCTTGCATATAATATATTTGGCAATGCTTGCAAAATTTAAATAAACCAATAAAAAAAATAACAAATGATTTTTTATATGAAAAAGAAAAATGAGAATGATAAATTAATTGAGATTTAAATTTTTAGTTTTAAATATATAATTGTAAATTTATGATTTCTTTAAAACAAGTTTGTTGATATGTTTAATTATAATTTATAAAGATTAACAAGATATAAAAGTAAACAACTTGATATTGAAATACAAGTTCCTTATTTTATCATGATAATTAAACAAGTTTTTGTTTTTGATATATATTCATAAATTAATTAAATAGTATTAATGGCATTGTTATGTATTGATCAAGTTATAATTAGAACATGAATTGTATTTGTGTTCTAATTATAACTGTATATTGTACCAAGAGATTACATGATGTTAATTAATCGAGATGTATTAAGTAACTTGTCATTTATTTTTTATCTCTTTTTGTGTTTTTACTTAACCATATTATCATCATCATCATCATCATCATCATCATCATCATCATCATCATCATCATCATCATCATCATCATCATCATCTTTATCATAATTATTCTCTGATTTACTCTTTCATCTTTGTTCTGTCAATTTAATTGAAAAGATCTATATCTCACGTAAATTGTATTAATTTAATATAACTGGTGAGTCCAGTATAATATTCATATAACTAACTTTCTCTATACAATATAAACTGTAACGTTAATTAATTTCAACTATTTACTCAGCTGATTCAAGCATAATATTTGGCTGGTAATTTTTGACCTCGTCAAGTATATCTAACCACATTGAGGCTGTCCAGAATGTTGAGATTGTTGGGTTTTAACCATGAATCAAATCTATTCAAAGATTGCATGTTTTTTTACTTATTTTTATTAATTTATATTTTTATATTGTAATTTTAATTCAGTATACTTTGTAAATATTTGTGTTTAATAACTTAATATTATCATTAAATTTCAACTGATGTTTTTCAATTATTATTAAAAAAATATTAATTATAAATAGTATATGTTTTTTTTTTTTTCTATATATGATGAGTATATTTTTAATTGATTAATAATATACTTAATTTTTGTAAATAAAAATAATTAAATCAATAGAAATATTTCACCATTGAAATTATATTTTTATAAAATATAAAATAAATTGTTCTTTTTACATTTACACATAAATTTATTCCCAGAAAATAAATAAATACTGTACCTGGGGAAAACTGAATGTTGATAAATAAAAAAACAATAAATAAATTAAACAAAAAAATATATTATTACAAAACAAACAACATAATAATGAGAACATGGAAGTATAAACTTTACCAAATTTGGATAAAGTTTAATTATTTATTTATAAAAAGTTAACCATAAATGGATAAATATGTATGTTGTTAATATATATAAATGTAATTTTTTAATTTTCATTCAATACACGAACTGTCATTCTATTTAAAAGTCACACTGGGGGATTGACTTCTTGGGTTCCATTGTTTGTTACGAATCATTAAATTCAGGAAATCTACAGATGAGGCAATTAATTGTACATCTCTTACAAGTTACCTGAGATTTTCAGTGGGAAAATAATCTCAAACTCTTCATGAAAATACTTCAAAAAAAATAAATAAATAAATAACACATCATTATATAGGAATAAAAAAATATCAATACCATGAACACTTTTGCCATGTATATGTGAACGTTGTTTTAAAACCAGTTATGATATTTATTTATTTTTTTTTTTTTTTTACCTGTAATTTCCAATTGAATATATTTTTTTCGCACCCATCGTGTGTTGCATGGTTCACCTCAAGGTCGTGCATACATAAACTATATACTATGAATAAATAAAATGAAAAAAAATTTGAAAAAAAAAAATTAATAATGACAGTGAAAACGAGAAATTTCTCAACTAGATCTAGTTCCTTGTTCCTTCTTTATTTTTAATTATTTCATTTTTATTTATATATTTATAAATATGTTCTCAATTATTGATATGCAATTTTTTTTTTTTTTTTTTGATCATTTGATCACAGCTTTACTATAGAGTTGTTAAACTTTCACAACTAGAAGTCATTGGAATGTGTAAATGTATTTATTTATTTTTCATTTTTTTATGACTCTAATATACTTTCGAAGGTCACTTATAGTGCAATTGTTTTTTATTTTATTTTTTTTATTATTAATTTCTTTATTTTATTATTAAATATTGATAAAAGAATAATTAATTTTTTATTATTTTTGAAAGTATTTATTAGTGTGTTTTATTTGAATGACATTGATAAATTATTTATTTGAAAGTCAACATGACTATAAATGATATAAACATTATAATCATTGAATTATAAAATTCGTATAAAAATTTTTTAAATGATTTTAATTAGTTTTATGTTAATAAATTTAAATTTAATATTAAATTTAAAAAAAAAATAAAAATAAAAATTGTTTTTGTAAATTTAATTAATTTAATAAAATTTTTATATTTTTTATTTTTGTTGAGAAAATAGTTTTTACGAGTAGAAAAATACAGTTTTGTTTATGAAAAATTAATAAATTTTTTAGGTAAATAAAATGATCAATTGAAGGGAAATTTTATATAAAATTTTTTTTTTTACATCATATAAATTTATTTTAAAATAATTTACTTACAATATTGTTTTAATTTTATAAATTTTATTTACAAAAAGAAAAAACTTTATTTTAATAATTTAATTAGTTAAATAACAACAATGCAAATGTAAAATATATTAAACTTTCAAAATAAAAAATACAAAATTAAATACAATTTTGATAATAAAATTTTTATTTTTATTTTTATTCTAGTTGTATACGATAAACAATAGTTTGCATTACATCTAAACGTATATATAAAATAATAAAAAAAGATAATGAAAAAAAAAAATAAAATAAAAGTCAAGCAAAATAATGATATTATGTAGTAAAGAGTAATTTTTTTGGAAGCACGTATATCCTCATGTATAGAGGCATCAAATAGGCGTAAGACTCATTTTCCTAAGTGATCAGATAACCTTAGTCTATATACTTGTATATCGTGCAACACTCAAAGTACCTGGGATTTAAGCCATGAAAAAAAAAAAAAAAAAAAAAAAAATAGAAAAAAAAAAGAAACAAAAATTTCTTCATGTCTCTTTATTCATCTGATCCTTCTCTCCTCTTTTTTCGACATAAATAGGTATTTTTTCTTTATTTTTTAAATAAATTTTTCTACTTTATTTCTTATTTTTTTTTTTTATTCATCATAGAATTTATTTTGATCGTGTAAAAAGCACCAAACACTCACACACATACTCAAACACACTTTTAAAATCTTTTAAAATATTGAGAAAATTTCAATTCCATCATCGTTATTTGTATCATAAAATTTTTTTTTTCATTTTTATAGCTTCAATTACCAAAATCATTTTCTCGTTTTTTTTTCACGAAATAAAAAATATTAAAATATATATTTTACAATTAAAAAAATTAATAATAAAAAATAAATACTTGAATTTATTTGAATATAAAATATGTATGGATATTTTTTATTTTTTTATTATCAAATTTAAGAGTTGACCCATTACTATGTTGGCCATTGTAGAAACAGGTTGCTTTGTTATTGAATAAATGTACATCCCTTGCGGTAATTTTATCCTTTACTTTTTTATTTATCTTTGTTATATCAACTTTGAGTATATACCAAGGTTCAAAAGTAGTTGTAGTATATAAATATACTACAATAACCCCTGAAAATTTCAACCGAGAGCTTATTTATTTTTACTGGTTGAACGCGCACTGTTTCGTGGACGATATTTCCTGAAGGAAAGCTTGCGGTCAATTAGCTTTTTCTCTGGGATTTTTAAATAAACACTCGTTACTGGTACTTTAAATAAAAAAAAATATATATATATATATTATGTAGATAAAAAAATATGGCTTTAATTAGATAAACTCGGGTTAAAATCAACTTGATGAAATATTTTTTATTTTTGATCTTTTTATTCAGATAATATTTTTTGAATTTTACTTGCAAAAAGTTGTCTCAAATATATCAGAATTTTTAATATAATTTAATATAAATTTCACTTGAATTATTTTTATCAAGTTTTATCGAGTTCAACTGTAAATAATTATTGACACTAGTTTTTATAAGAAATGACGAATAATTCAATCGAATAATATTAATATACTGCTTTCATGAATTGTTTTTATTTTTTAATTAATTTTGTACTTAATATTTGTCATGTATGTGGTAAAATAATATTTATTTTCTCTTATATTATAAATATTTATAATATTAAAGAATTATTTAATAAAATAATATATAGTTTTTATGGTAAAAAAAAACTTATTAAAAATATTGAACAAGTTGTAATTTTGCAACTAAGTATATCATATTGGAAAGTAATCTATATTTATTTAATTTTTAAATTTCTTTTATAATAAATATGTACTGTTGATTCCTTGTTTAAACATATAATTCTCAATCTTTTTGACATAAAATTTTATGAATCAGTAATTACAAAAGAATAAAACAAAAAATTAGAAACTCATGAAGGGGCATCCTTTTTTTTTATTTTAATCACCGGATGTCATAATTATTTATACACAAAAAATATAAAATCCAATTATATGATGTATCTAACAAATGTTCTGTTGTGTGTCAGTGGCCTAGACACTTTTGACATTGAAATTTAGGACCATTATTGTATTGCTATAATCGGAGAAATCATCTAGTCATGAAACAAGTCGTATACTATAGTAATCAACACACATCAATTACTGACACTCTCAAGTCAATTTTGTTAGAAAGTAATATTAACATTAATCTTTTCTGATGACTAGACTTATTAGTCCTC